>NDXZ01017339.1:29289-42778 GCA_003055125.1 Paykullia maculata
AGATTTTAAAATTTATTTTCAAGTTAACAAGAAAATCCTACATTTAAAGAAAAACTTCTCAAAGAAAACCCAAAAAGAAATCTCTCTATAAAAACGATTACAAATCAATCAAAGCAACAAAAATCTTATAAAAACAAATAAAGCCGAATTTCAAAGAGAACTAACACGCTCTCTTTAAAACATAATCACATATAAATCCCAAATTAACCAAATTGTAACATGTGTATATGTTTGTAATTACTGTTATTTAAGATTTTTAATTTCATTAATAATACCAACAATAACAACAACAAATACAACAAGTGATTCATAAATATGATGTTCATATGTATTTTGTACCAATTTAAGACTTGATACACTTGATACTAATATTTTCTTGAGCAGACTATTACGGTTAAAGTAATTTTGTTTTTGATGTTGTCATGTTTGCTTGTTTGTCGTTGTTCTTGCTGCTGTTGTTGCTGTTGTTTTATAACAAAAGGCTATTAACCTTTACTTTCTTTAAAAGTGTTTTGTTTTTTTTTTCTTTTTTTTTTTATATAAATCTTGACCCTTATTTAAAGTGTGTATTATTTTCTTTGAGCTTTTTCAATGATATAAAACCACCAATAAAAGCAATAGACCCTTTTATATGTATGTTGTAAAAAAATGCATTCTTTCAAAGCCACATTATGCCACACACAAGTCAAATCATGACAAGAACCTTACTTTTAAATATAGTGGTGATGGTTGAGTTGTTAAGACCGACTTTAGGCAAACAGTAAGTTGATTTTGACAGGCAGTCGGACAAACAGACAATTAACTACAATTAATTTGAATCGTTTAGAAGTTTAAAAAAGTATAAATTCTTAAACAGTTGCCAAACCAGAAATGCTTTAATTTTTATTTTACATTTGAAAAAATTATATAAAATTTTCACAAATTATTTATTTAAGCTTGAGGTCTTTTTATATAAAATAGTTTTTATTTTTTTTTTTATTTTCAATATTTCGCCACTTCCTTGTGTGGCATCTTCAAGAATTTATACTTAGTTTATAATTGGTTTTAATATTAGATATTTCAAATTAAAAAATAAAATAAATTTTTACATTTTCAATTGTGATTTGAATTTATTTTTCAAACTATAATTTTTTCAATTTGAAATATCTAATATTAAAACCAATTATAAACTAAGTATAAATTCCTGAAGATGCCACACAACGGAGTGGCGAAATATTGAAAATAAAAAAATAAATAAAAACTATTTTATATAAAAAGACCTCAAGCTTAAATAAATAATTCGTGCAAATCATATTAAAAAGGTCAACAAACTAGAATATTTTATTATATAAAATTAATTACGATTGTTTATAAATTTAAAAAAAATTCAATTGTTTATCTATTTAAAACAGAAATTTAAAAATGTTTCCTATTTAAAGTAAATTTTTAATAAATGTTTTTTTAATTTAGAGAATATTTTGTTTAGATTTTCGATTTATAAAAAAATTTTAACAATTTTTTTTAAATTGGTTCACAAATGTAAAACGCGAAAAACGAATTTAACTGATTTTCAATAGGAAGAATTTCGAAGATAAGATATTCCTGATAGTTTAGCATCAGTATCGTGTTCTTAGGACATCGTAGGTTGAGAAAAGACAAACAGGCGGACTTGGGGATCCAGAAGATGTACATACATATGTATATGTATGTACATACTTAATAGGGTTGCAAATGAATAATGTAGAAATTACAAACGAAATGACAAACTTATATAAAACTGAGCCACCTTAAATCCGGCCTCTGTTGCTGATACTAGAAAAGCCGCACAAAGAGCATGTGCGGCTTTATTTTTTATTTTTTTTTTGTAGGCGTGTGTTATTAGACTAATAAAAACTTAAATGTCATTTAACACAATTTCAAGTGTGATTTAATGTCCCCAAATGCAAAACAAGAAACTTTAAACTTATGTACATATAAAAAGTTATAAAATCAGTTGTCTTTCTGTGTTATAAAAACATTTTCTTTCTTCTTTCTTTTTAGCCCGTCTGGCCAACGCTAGTTGAGAGAAATATGTAAGTACATAAGTATGTTTGTATGTATATAGCTATAGCAGTTTTCATGGTCGACTAAAAATGTTTGCTGCTCTTTCCTAAATTAACAAGAACTTTATTTTCTCATCATAAACTTAACACATCTCTTATAGATTAAGTTTATCGTATTGGAAAACATTACCCCAAAAACATTTTACAATTAACAAACAAAGTGTGCAGGTACATACATATGTATGTATTTAGGTGTGTATATGTGTATACCTAAACATATTGAATTTTATATGTCTTTTTGATTAATAACAGTTTTGACAGTCAGTTTTTAACCCAAAAAAAAAACAAAACTCGGACAAGTAAAGCAACAAACAACATTTACAAAAGTATGTTTAGACATACTTATGTATGTATGTATGTACATATGTATATAAAAACATTACAGGTACATAAAGGCACAGATTTACAGACATACATACATATGTATGTCGATGTGTACGAATGAGATTTATAACAGGAGTTGCTACAGTAGCTTCTTTTCCATGAGAGTCGAGAAAAGAAATGGAATGAAAAGAGGGGAGTTTTATTTGTATTGTTGTTTTAAATTCGTTGTGGTTTTACGGCGCTTTAAAGGTTTGACTTTTCTTTTCTTTTTTTTTCGTTTTTATAACATGTTATATTTTTCTTTAAACATTTTTTGGAAAATAATGTATGTACATATACATATGTATATGTATGTTTGTATGTTTGTATATTTACAAAATAAAAACCAGGTAATTATAAAATTTGTTATGCATTTTTAATTGGCTCTGAACATGCATTCATTATTTTTTTTCTCTATTTTATTCGTTTAATTGAAACTACTAAAGACTTGAGAGTTTGAAACATGATATATTGAAAACGTAATATTTTTGGTTGCATTTGGTTTTTTCAATATGTACTCTGTTAATAATTTCATATATTTTTCTTCTTAATGTTTCTAGGCATAAGTATAGTATTTTTACTGACACGTACTATATAGGCATACATTTGTACATACATATTCAAATGTATGTCTGTATATCTATAACAAATAAAACCTTTATTGCTGTAATTAGTAATTAGTACAAAATTACATAAACATAATTTATTAAAAAATAAAGTATTAAATAATACTCTCAATTAAATTAATGATATATGTTTAGATGTTTGTTTGTGTTTAAAATATAGTGTTAATTTTTTCTAATTTACATAACTCTACTTAAAAATAAAATTAGGTAAAACAGCTTTAAGTTTACACAATTTTGTTTAAAAATTAAATATAAAAGAAAAGCAGAAATAGAATTTAAGGCTGCTTGATACAGATTTAAAACTTCTTTTTAAATAAATCACCATGAAAGGCTCAAATTATCTCTAAGAGATATTAATAATAAATTGCAATTTTTGAAAGAATTTAAAATCAAGTTGTTTACCTTTAGTTAGTTTTTGAATAAAAATACAGTTCAAAAATAGTAAAATTAACTTTTAAACAACTGAGATATCGGCAAGAAACTGTCGAAAATTTTAACACTCAAATCTTTCTTGTTTAGATTCCAGATAAGTTTTAGTCGAATTTATTACTTATCCTTTTATTAATTTAAATTTAAAACGAAACTACAATAAATTTACATTTATTTATAATTGGAAAAGCATTTTATTTAATTAATACAACAAATGTAAGATCATTTTTTATTGGAGTGTAAAAGAGATTGTAATGGAAACACAGTTCTGATGATGTTCAATACTGTGTTTTGAAAAAACATTTTTCTAAAATTCAACATTTTCAATTGGATCAATAACACCCGCCTAATTACTTTCTATACAATCTATCCTTGGTTTTCTGTGACTCGCATATAAACATTCATCCTAAATAAGACTTTTCGAACTAATATATTTAAGGTAAATTTAAAACGATCGAAATTAGTGAGGGCCTATGCTCCCTATAGAAAGGAAGGCAACATAAAAATACATATAAAATGAGTACAGTAATGTTGTTATAAAAAACAAATATTTATAAAAACAAGAAAAAAAACTGTATTTCTCAATTTATTCTTTTCTATGACCATATAGTGCGTTTTTATTGCAAGGGTCGAAATTTTTTGTTAAAATCGGTTTGTTTTTTTTTCAAATAATCAGTTAGAAAAATCCAACTTGTTTCTTAAGTACATATTTTAATTAATTAACCCTCTCCCACCTACAGTTCAAAACTACAAATTGTTATTTCGTAAAACTTTAATTAGAAAATGTATAAATAAAATATTGTTTTTAATATCTTTAGTAAAAATTAGGCAGGTTTCCTTAATTTTCCAAATTAAAAATTGAATTAACTCCCTCTCTCTCTTTCTCTCTCTTTCTCTCAAGCCTACGAACAGCTTTAAATCAAGTTCGTTTTATAAGTTTTTAAATGCACTTAAACGTGTCATACAAACAAGATTTGTTGCCAAAGTATTTCGTCAATAAAACCAGCAAATAAAATTTATTGCTTAAGTCTTTTATTTAACTCTTTCTTTAATCTGAGATCAAAACAAAAGAAAAATTAGTTTGATGCTTAAATTTGTTTATTAAGATACAAATTAGATTTGTTTCTTAAGTCTTTTTTCTAAATAGCAAATATATGTATGTATGTATGTATGTGCATATAAAGTTTATTGCTTAAGTCTTTTATATAACACTCTCTTTAATCTAAGATCAACACTAGAATATGTTTGTTGCTTAAGTATTATTTATTGAGATACAAACAAGATTTGTTTCTTAAGTCTTTCATCAATAAAAAAAACAAACAAATAAAGTTTATTGCTTAAGTCTTTTATTAAACTCTCTCTTTAATCGAAGGCCAACACAAAAATGAGCTTTTTTTTTGAAACCTTATAAAAAGGAAAACTCATTAGGAACTCAATATAAAACCAAGGTTTTTTATTGAAAATTTATGGAATTTATTAACAATTTCCTATTTAAAGGAAATTTATTGGAAAAAAAAAGAAAATCGTAAAAAAGGAGAATTTTATTAAAGTCTTCCAAAAAAAGAACTTGTCAAAGGGCTACTAAAGGTTTTGTAAAAAAAATTTTATAAATGTAGATTTTATCTAAAATATTTAGAGACAATAAATTTATTTAAAATTTGTTTTTCTCATGCTTTCTTTTGTACGTTATTTGCTATAAATTTTGATTAAATATTCAAGAAAAGTTCTTAAATCATGACTATTTTTCACATCTTTGTATTTAGTAATTTGTTTTTTTTTTACCTTTGGGCGTCAAGTACGGGGAATTTAAACAAAATTAGTGGTTTCTTTGATGGGTTAATTAATAAAATAGCCCTAAAGAACTTTCACTTATTAAGACACAACGTTTATCGGTTTAAAGAATCTCGGGACATTTTTCACTTTATGTAACGCATTGTCTGACTAAATTTTAAATATTTTAACAAATTACTCTCGTGTGGTTTGTTAAAAAAATAAAAACAAAAGCTAAGATAAATTTTCCTATAGAGTTTTTTTGTATTAAGTATGTCAAATTCATTCATCACTTAAAAAAAACAAAAGGAATTTTATTCTGGGACTAGTAATAAAGGCCTTTTGTTTTAATTAAGAAAAAAAATACCAAAATGCCTCCAAGTGTTTTTTAATAAATAAAAAATTATCATAAAATATTATGTAGGCAAAGGAATTTTTTTTTAAATTAAATACAACTAACTAATTAACTAACTAATTAACTATTTTAAATAAAAATATTTACTTTTATGTTCTACTTAATTGTGAAATAAAAATTGTAGTTAATTCTTTCTTTCATAAATATTTTCTTTAATTTTTCCTATAAACTTGTTACTTGTAACTGGAAAAATGAAGTAACAAAACAAATTAATTTTTATGTTTTATTAAATACTCTTTACTTTGCCGGAATGCAATTTCAAAAAAAAAAAAACATAAGTTGTATATAAAATTTGTGCAAAAATGCTTATGATTTTGTGTGCTGTGCGTTTGTTGCTCCAAAAATATTATATATACGCATCCATACCACCTTAAGCTTTATGTACATTATTTAGCTCAATAAATGCATTTTTGAATGACTTAAAAGAAATAATGAACATTTCCGTTGGCTAAGTTTTGAACTAAAACTTCCGTTTTCAACTACTTAGAAAAAAAAGAAACACAATATATTCAAAAGTATAAACATTTAAAACATAATACTGTTAAAATTAATAAAGATAAATAAAACACCCACTAGTGTAATAGATTTAAAAAAAAATACTCTCTTTTAAATTAAATAAAATTTTGAAGTTTCTTAGTGAACTGAAAATTAAAAAACTGTTACAATTCACTGATCATGGCACTAAATATTATTTGGTGTTTTTTTTTTTAACTTACCATCTTGCCTGCCTCAAACCATATCTAAGGAAGTAACTTAAAAATATTGGCCAAATTGTGTGTTTTTTTTTCTTTATTTATTTTATTAGTGTGTTGAATTGCCTCTATTATTACAGGCTCATGTTGTTGAAACATTTCCACTTCATGTTATAAAAACTGTTGTTGAATGCAATTTAATAATCATTTTTTGTTTTACGCTTGCTGTGTTAAGTTAACATTTTTATTTCTTCTTTTTTCTTTTAAAATAATTATTAATTTTAAAGAAAAACTTTTAAGTTTTTGAGGCCAGTTTAAAAAAAGTGTTTTCTTGTCCTCTAAATCCAATACAAACATAATGAACTGTCGAGTGATGGTAAGGACTTCTTATGAAAAGTAAAAACCAAGTGTGAGAAATTAAAATAAAAAATATATATTTTTTACAAAATTTTTATATAGTTGTGGAAAATGTTCGTTGTTATTGGCATGGCTTTAATAATGTATACAAATTATGCGGAAGCAGGGTGAGTAAAAAGTCGTTAAAAAAAATGTTGTGTGTTAAAACTCAAATTGAAGTGTTAAAAGTGACTCTTTCCAAGAAAAAAAAACAGAAATAAAAATTTTATTTAAGGCTTATTAAATTAAAAATTAAAAAAAAAACTCTAAAAAAAATACTAAAGTTACACATTTATAATAAATCTTTTTTAAAATAAGTTTTTTTTTCTCGTTCACATTAGTCAAATATTTGTTCAAAAAAACTACACTATTATTTTTAACAAAAGTTGTTTAACACTGCTCCAAATAAATGAAGCAAATAAAAAATGTGCTTTCCGCTGATAACGTAATTTTTGTTAAATATTTGACTTATTCGTACATAAAAAAGACTTATTTGCAAATGTTAACTAAATTCTAAAAAAAAAAACTTTTGATAAAAAAATATGTACGTATGTTTACACATACATATGTACATGGACATATGTACACATGTATGCTTTTTTCCCTACTTTCAGCAAGCATCAAAAAAAGAAAAAAATCGTCATACACGTACCCATTCATAAAAAGATCGAAAAACATACACACACAGTGATTAAACACATACACCATCATCACAAACCGATTGTTCTAAAAGAGGAAAAGAAAATCATCGAGGAACATCATCATCCGGTCATAAAAAAGGAACAAGTATCACATGAACATCATCACCATCATGAGGGGAAGCACGACCACCAGCACAAGCATAAGCACGTGGAACCGGTTAAAGAATATGAAGAGGATCAGGAAGAGGAGCATGTACATCATCATCACAATTATGAACACAAGTCACAAGATGAAGAGATTGACGATGATTTCATAGAGACAAAGCATTAATTAAGTTATAGCATATAATCAATATTTTAATTAAAAGGCAAATAATGTAAAATACTAATTAACGTTATTAAAATTATAAGTAAATAAGCTAAAATTAATAAACTTGAAAATGTTAAATAGACAAGATTTTCATATAAAACCAGCGGTTTTTTCATTTTGCATTTAGTAGCACCCTGTTGTTAATACGGTTCAAACAGCTGTTGTTGTCGATAATACTGTTGCACAGCAACAACATGTGTTTATGTTTACAACAAACGAAAATTGTAAAACGTGCCCAGTACGGATATAATTTTAGTGTTTTACAAATTTATGTAAAATTAATGCATTTCTTAAAAGTTTTTAAATAAAATATGGGTAAAAAAGTGTATAATGCTAAGGCTAGAAAAAATCCTCAAACTATAGTGGATAATTCTGCCTTGAAAAATGTAAGTTTAAAAAGTTGTGTATCAACTTGGAAACATCACTTAATTTTAATTTTACTGCAGGTAAAATTAGATTTGGCAGAATTAGGTGAGGAAACCACAGCTGGCTATGATGAATCTAATGCTTTGGTATTGCCCTCTCAAAAAAGAGCCACTAAGATTAAAGTGGAACACCGACAAAATGTTAAAATCCTAACCAAAAAACAAAGAAAACACTTACAGGCCATAGTGGATAAAAAAAAGAAAAAAGAAGGGGTAGGTTTTCTAAATTATTAAAAAAAAAACTTAAATAAATAATAATTTGTATGTAGCGCGCAGATCTATTGCGAGCCTTGGCCAAGGTCCAAGTGCCAGAGTCCGAACTTAAGCAGTACACATCCATTAGTCAAGTACAAACTGTGGGTGTTAAAAAATTAGGTATTCTGGAAGAATTAATGACTAAAAAGCAGCAAAGACAACAAAATGTGCAAGTAGCGGTGGGAAATAAAATAAGTTCCATTAAAGGAGCTGCCAAACGTAAGCTTTTGTTAGAGGAAGAAGCTGAATTAAATGCCAAACGGAAAAATCCCAATATAGTGGGGATGGAAGAGGATGACGAAAGCTCAGAAGATGATGAAGAGGAGACGGAAGACAAAGAAATGGAACAGGAAAAAATAGGAACAAAAATCATTACAAAAGAGGCAAAAAAGGTAGACCAAGAAGAAACTTTAAAAAAATCTGAAGGAAAAACGGAGACTCCTATCTTTAAACCCGTTGAAGAACCCAAAGAACCTTTAAAATCGTTAGCCCCAGCCAGATGTACCGTTTATATACCTGTCATACGAGATCCTGAAATTCAGGCAGCCCGTTTAAAACTGCCTATTTTGGCGGAAGAACAACAAGTTATGGAAGTCATTAATGAAAATAACATTATTATAGTAGCAGGTGAGACGGGTTCCGGAAAAACCACCCAAATACCACAATTTCTTTTCGAGGCTGGCTACTGTGAAAATGGCAAATTAATCGGCATAACTGAACCGCGTCGAGTGGCTGCTATTACCATGTCAAAACGTGTAAGTCACGAAATGAATTCAAGCGAAAAAGAAGTCTCTTACCTTATACGGTTCGAGGGCAATGTAACGCCTGAAACTAGAATAAAATTCATGACCGATGGCGTGTTACTCAAGGAAATTGAATCGGATTTTTTGCTGAAAAACTATGCAGTCATAATATTGGATGAAGCCCATGAAAGGAGTGCTTATACTGATATCTTAGTAGGACTTTTATCGAGAATTGTACCATTGAGACTTAAAAGAGGAGGCAACCCTTTGAAATTGATAATAATGTCAGCTACTTTAAAAGTAGAAGACTTTACCTCCAATTTCAGACTGTTTAAAATACCGCCACCTTTAGTTAAAGTAGAGGCCAGGCAGTTTCCGGTAACGATACACTTTCAAAAACGCACACCAGACAATTATGTACAAGAGGCTTACAGGAAAACCGTTAAAATCCACTCCAAGCTACCAGAAGGCGGTATTCTAATCTTTGTAACTGGCCAGCAAGAGGTTAACCATTTGGTGCGCAAACTAAGAAGAACATTTCCCTTAAAAAAGCTGGACAAAAACAAAAATGAGGATCAAAAGGAGGAAAATAATCAAGAAGAGGAAAACAAGGAAGAATCGAAAGACAAAACCGAAACAGATGATGAATTTGATATGAAAAGAGCAATACGAAATGTGCGAAAGTCGAAAAAAAAGTTTTTATCGCAACTGGCTTTGCCAAAAATTAATTTAGACGATTACAAACTTCCAGGAGACGATACAGAAGCTGATTTGTTAGAAAACCAAGATTCCGATGGAGAAAATGCTGAACAAGAAGAGGATGATTTAGATGAGGATGAAGATGAAGACGATAATCCAAATGCCATGGATGAGGATGTGGCAGCATCTACTACCAAACAGCCTTTATGGGTTTTACCCTTATACTCTTTGCTATCTTCGGAAAAACAAAACCGCATTTTTCAGCCTGCACCTGAGGGTTGCCGTGCTTGTGTGGTCAGTACTAATGTGGCGGAAACTTCTCTGACCATACCCAATATTAAGTATGTGGTAGATTGTGGCAAACAAAAGACCCGTTTGTATGACAAAATTACGGGTGTAAGCGCATTTGTGGTTACCTACACCTCCAAAGCTTCGGCTGACCAAAGAGCTGGTCGCGCCGGCAGAATCAGTGCTGGCCACTGTTATCGTTTGTACTCCAGTGCTGTGTATAATGATGAATTTGAGGATTTCTCAGTGCCTGATATACAAAAAAAGCCGGTGGATGATTTAATGTTACAAATGCGATGCATGGGTATTGATCGTGTTATAAATTTTCCCTTTCCTTCACCTCCCGATATCGTACAATTGCAGGCGGCCGAAAATCGTTTGCTGCTTTTAGGAGCCCTAGAAAAAGTAATTGATTCCGCGGCTGCTAACAAAGATATTCCTCCTAAAGTCTCGCGTTTGGGCCACATAATTTCTAGATTCCCAGTAGCTCCTCGTTTTGGCAAAATGTTAGCTTTGTCCCATCAACAAAATCTCTTACCCTACACGGTATGTTTGGTAGCTGCTTTGTCAGTGCAAGAGGTCCTTATAGAGGTCAACTTTGATCGTGAGAAGGAAGACGCTTCTCTTACTTTAGGCAAATGGCAAAAGAAAAGACAGTCCTGGGCTTCTTCTGGCAACTATCAGCTGCTGGGAGATCCTATGGTCTTGTTAAGGGCCGTAGGTGCTGCTGAATATGCTGGCTCTAAAGGCGAACTGATTAATTTTTGTACAGAAAATGGTTTGAGACACAAAGCCATAACAGAGGTGCGCAAACTAAGGGTTCAATTGACAAATGAAATTAATTTAAGCATCAACAACGTCAATCTAAGTGTAGATCCAGCGATGGCACCACCTTCAGATGCCCAAGCAAGATTTTTACGCCAAATTTTATTGGCCGGCATGGGTGACAAAGTGGCACACAAAGTTTGCTTAAACGAAATAAGTGATAAAGAAGAAAAGAGGAGACTTAAATATGCCTACAATTGTTTGGATATGGAAGAACCGGTATTTATGCACTCTTCCTCCGTTTTGAAACAAAAACTTCCGGAATGGGTTGTTTACCAAGAAGCCTATGAAATAAAAAATGGTGATGCTACTAAAATGTTTATAAGAGGCATTACGGCGATAGAACCAGAATGGTTGCTTCTCTATGTACCTTTACTATGCAATATTAGGACTGTTAGAGAGGAGCCTTTGCCCAAATACAAACCTAAAGATGGCAAAGTTTATTGCTTTGTGGATGCCACCTTTGGCAAAGCTGGCTGGGAGCTACCTTTAACCGAAATTGAAATGCCCATGGAGGAAAAAGCCTTTAGGTAAGAACTGCTTTTAAAAAAAATATTGATTTAAAAAAAAAATTTTTTTTCTCATTAATATCTTTTAGTTATTTTGCCATGTTTGTCATGGATGGTCAGGTGTGTCCACAACTTTTGCCTTTTAAAGCGAAACTAAAATGTACGCCTTCTTCACTAACCAAAAGCTGGTCTAATTTAAATGAGCATATATTAAAATTCAAACGCTGCTTTATCGCTAAACGTTTAAATACCCGCGATAAGTTATTTGAAGTTTGGCACAAAAATCCTAATTGTAAGTTTGTAATTTTAAGCAAATTATAAACGTAAGTTGTTGTTTTAATTTTTTTGTTTTCGTTTCTCTTTTTTTCAATCTAGTCCTTTTAGAGGAATATCACAATATGTTGTATGATATTTCCTTAGCAGAATTGACCACCATTTGGCCACCTACCAAGTTGGATTAGTTTTTTTGTTTATTTTTTTTTTGGTTAAGTGAAACAGAAATAAATTTAAATTTTATTTAAAATATTATATTTTGCCGTTTTTCTTTTGAGGTTATGTTAAAAAATGTTAAATTTAGTGAGAAATTTAAATTTTTTTTTGCGGTTACATGTATTTATGACACTAAAGATTTGTTTTAAGTTTGAGGGGCAATAAATTTATTAAGTGCCATGTTTTTACTGCAATATTAACAGTTAAATTAATATTATGTATTTTAATTGCGAGTTTAAACGTTCGATTTAAAAAACATTCGAATTTGTTTCTTTACTAAATGTTATTCTAAATAGGGTTCTGACTTACAGCTGTAAATTGTAATGATGCAGAATGTTGGCCAACGTTGCCCCTATTATGGTTTACAACTCAACTCAGTTAAAACAACCCAACTTTAAAACAACTTAACTCTTTTTTGGTATTACGGATTACAACTTATTCCAATTAAATTTGTATTGATGTTGTCAGTTTTAAGTGACGATTTGACAGTTGAACAAATAGCTGATGCTATTGTAACGAAAAAGCCAAAAAATCTTAGTTAACTGCTTTCAACTTTTTGTTAATAGCACAACTGCTAGTTATGAGTTGTAATTTTTTTATGTTTTTGTCAACCTCACAAACACAAGTTGTTATCCATAATACCAAACTGCAAAATTGTAGATTGAGTATGTTACACATCGGGCCTAAAAACAGAAGATTACTTTTTGTTGTTAAAAATAGTTTTTTTAAGGTTAAGTTGAAAACTTTTGCAAAGTCACAAATTTATACTTTTGCCATTATCCCGGGTCTACACGTAGCAATTAATATTGCCGCAATTGTCATATTTGATTACGTCCATTAAATTTGCTACGTGTAGACCGCAAATTGCCATATGTGGCAATTCATTTCACAATTGTTGCTCTACTGATAAGCAAAAATTAAAAAAAAATTTCATACATCTTCTCACGTTCAAAACCTAATCTGAAAATATTTCTTTTTTATATATTTTTTTAATAATTTTTATTAACTCAATAATATTTTATTTATTTGTTTTTTCTATCTGTTTTTATATAGTTATAGTTTTAGTTATAATTTGATATTATTTTAATTTTACATAATTTGTTTAATATTTTTTTGTTTTTTTTTATTTATATATATTTTGTAGTAATAATTTTGTATGTATATTTACAAAGCTAATAATTTTTTAATATATATTTAGGTTTTATGTTTTGAGTTTTAATTTAAAGTTTTGGGGTTTTCCGATATTATTTTTAACAGAGATTTTTTTTTTTTTTGGAAATAATTATGCAATTTTATTTTATTTTCTATTTCAATTAACCTTTAGGATTTAATTATTATAATAATAAAAATTTATTAGAGATGTAATATAAATGAACATAAATTTTTTATAATACTATTTAAAAATAAAACTTTTTCTTTAACTTTTTTCTTTTCTCTTATAAAAAAATACGCACCAATAATATATATTTCTTT
>NDXZ01017339.1:50616-61727 GCA_003055125.1 Paykullia maculata
TTTCAATGCACAAACTGCCACTATTAAAGTGCCCCAGGCTATGCCATATTTAGCAGCTATTGTCGAAGCATCTGCTGTCAATGCCGATATGGCTAGCAAAGGAAAGAGGACATTTTTCTCCAGCAAACACAAGTAAATGTAAAACTTTTCAAACCACATAATTTTGGGGGCATGACAAACCTCATAGCGGCCGTATTCCTTTTGTTTTAGCAATGGCTTGGCAAAACACAACCAGGGCATGTGTTTGCGCATTTGTGGTACTACGTAGTGCAGCAGAAAGCCCAAAGCTCCTGTAAATCCATACAGCACTATATTCAAATCTGGCTGTAAAACCGTAAAAACGGTGCTACAGTGTAAACCCAAAACAACCACCGCCAGAAAGATTGTGACAACAAAATCATTTTTCAAACGAGTATGGACCGTATATTGTAGTTTCTTGGGCAATGGATCGAAATTACTTTCCGTTTCGACATTAGAAACATCAGGACAATTCATGGTGAACACTTCATTTTCATTTATGATCCCCGTCAAGGTAGACATTTCGGCGGGATTGTTCATGGAAGAAGTGGATATTTTTTCAGCTTCTGTTTCTTTCACTGTTGTGTTGGCAATTTCCTTTTTAGGATTCTCTTCTGTCTCCTCTTTCGCTTTTGTATTGGGTTCCGTTTCCAAATTCGAATTGCACGAACTCGAAGAGGCAGTTATGGCTTTTTTACTGGTCGACAATGTCTTGCCCAACGTCTGACTGCTACTGCTCAAAGAGGATGCTTTTGATTTGCTGCGTTTTTGTGCCAACGAGGTTTGCTCTTTATCGACCGCTGCTGTCTTTCCCTCAACTCTATTGTTATCTTCACCCGTCTTCTCCAGATAAGACATTTCGATATTTTCACTTTGTTGACTTTGATATTCATTGCGTTTTTTACTTGTGGAACTCTTTTTAGGTGTACTGGAGGTTAATTTCTGTGTACTGGTACTGCTTAACTCATCGTCGTCATCGTGATAGCTCGACATAATGCAATTCTTGACAATAGCCCATATATGGCTAAAATCGCTGGCCGAACGTGATAAATGATAGCCCAGGGGTACGAGTAGAGCACAAAATATGGAGAATATTATGTGTTGGGTACCTTTGCCCTCACTGAAGGCTGCATAGAGGGGACCATACAGCAGCATAACAACAAAAAACGAACGTATCACACATAATACTGAACCTGTAAACGAAATACCGTAAAAACATTTTGGAAAAAAACGAGTTTTTTTCAAACGGATATTGACAAGTAAGATGGCTATAAACGGTTTGGCTGAATTTGTTATACCGACCACTAGAGTTACTTTTATTTTTATAAAACTTAAAGGAGGAAATAGTTTCTTTTATAATTTTAAAAAGAGGCCGGCATAAAAGTGGGCGTGTCACATTTATTTTTATCAAGCAATTAAATTTATATTATAGGAGAAGCTTTGCAGTTTGTTGACCACTTAAAATGTCTTTGAATTTATTTGCATCAAAATTATTTATTGTACTGAGAAGATTACATTTCCTTTATTCACGCACTCCTTATGTCAAATATTAATTGCTGAATTAAAATTATAGCTGGATCACCAAGTGGAAGAACTATTGAAAGATTGCAAAGGAGGGTCTTAAAAAGAATTTTAAAATTTTGTACTATGTATGTATGTATGTAGATACATATGTATATATACAGTAATGTTCGATTAAATATAGACACCTTGATCTAACATCTTTCAGACTAAAAATATTGTAGAAAAACTTGATAATCAATTCTCTTCTTTTTATTTTGGTTTAATTATATTCTTAATAAGATAATTATTTTGCAATGCGCCTAGTTTTACCTGTGAATAAAAATAGAACCGCATTAAGTTACCTAAAATAAACTTATTTTATTTATTAAACAATATTTTTCTCCTTGATTACTGTTCTGTTGATTGCGGCTCAACGTTTTGGCATTGAATCAACAAGGAATATTTTTCCGCGCATCTTTAACTAAAGCTGATTTTTTTATATAAATTTTTTCCTCGAACTTTAACAATATTCCGCAAGTTCTTTATAATTTTTAAGTCTTGCGACTGTGCAGGCCAGCTTAAAACCTGAACGCCATTCTTTTGAAACTATTACTTTGCCCGCTGAAGCGAATGTAATTTAATATGCATATTTGTGTAATATACAACATCTATTCTTCCCTCAAACCGAAATATAGACCCTGTAACATAATTATAGAAGCAACCACTACCCATATGTATCCTCCACCATGATTATTGGTTTTTATTGTGGGGTCTACGTATAAAAAGGCTGCTTCTGTCAGAGTTAAACAATTCACTTTAATATCATCCGACCACAAAATATTTCGCCACTTCTTCACAAACCGACCAGTTCAAATGCTGCTAGGCAAAATCCAATATTTTTTTTAGGTGTTGTTTGATAGGTATAAGAGACATTTAAGAGATTAAACGAATGCCCCTTTTATTTTCTTTTCTTTTATTTACTTCAAAATACTTTGTATTACCCATTAGGCGTTTTTATTATTTGATGAGGTAATTAAAAGAAAACTAACCGCTCATATAAGGAGTGCTCTCAAATACAAGAAAGGTGACGTGTCGTACAGATTTTCTAATAATGAGGTTATGTTAACGCTATAGAGCCATCGTAAATGTATTCCTTTCGGTTTTTTTGTTTGTTTGTTTTTGTTTAATGCAAAAAAATAAATCCGTAAGTGATGTTAAAGTATTGAACGGACTCTCTATATTATTTATGATTCAACTTTTTAAAGAATGTATGTAAGTATGTATTAACTAAATTAGGTATCTTTTCTTATAATTTCCCCAGGTAACATTGAAAATTGTTTAATAAAAAATAAATAAATGAACTCACCGACTAAACTTCCTGCCGCGTTGCCGCCAAAGACATGCATATCAATTTGTTCCATTAGATACAGCGTAAACGTGTTGATTTGTGGAAACAAACCCAAAGAGAATATCAGAGGAAAACTTAATAAAAATATATAGAGAGCTTGTAAAACCAAGCCATTAACATGGGCGGGTTGGAACTCTATACCGAAAAATGTATATTCTGGCTGAGGTACTCCCTTCAGAGCGGCCATGTCATATTCTTGCTTAAGCCTTTGAAATATGAGCAACAAACCGGAACAAATGCAAAAATATATGGCTCGAGAATAGGCAACGGTCTTATTGAAGCCATGTATAGGTGAGGCAGCATCTGGTTGTACACTTTTCAGCAAAGAATATTGTGAACCCGCTATGACGGCACAAAACAAAAAAGCAAACATATCTTTGTAGTAGTTGTGCTGTAGTATGGAGGAGCCCAAACAGGCAACGGCAGCACTAAGCAATACTGAGAGTAGAATGTGTATCCAGTGTATGTCACGATCGAATAGAGCCAAAAGCTCTAAACGATCCATGGAGATTTTAAATTCAAGCTTGTAGGTGCCAAATTTAAGGCGGTATTTGTAGAATGATTTGGGCGCTATGGAGGGTTTTTCCGCCGTCAACATACAAGCAGGACGCCAAAAGTCGCAATAATTTTCTATATTATGGCCATCGACATTGAGTATGGCCGCCATAGTGGCATTATTACTGGCAGCCGTTAAAGGAGTTGAGCCTTCTCTCTGGGCAGAACTCAAATTTCTTGATTCATTATTGATGATTTCCTGAATAAAACCCTTTAGGGACGCTGAAGTGGGAACACTGACATTGCGGTTATTTAAAGCATTTGAAGTTGAGGGTGAATCAATCATTACTTGAGCTAAAGGAGTAGAACGTGAAGCATTGGGGGTTATAATATGCGGCACAGATTCATTACAATCTAAATGCCACTGTTCAATGGCATTGCTGTGATTAGACTCCGCATCTCGTTGACGTGAGCTGCGCCTTAGTAATAATTCTCTGTGATACAAACGCTCGTTTAAAGCCAGTCTTTCAGCCGAAGTAGCAGTGTTTAGGGCTCTTAAAGCATCTTGATAGAACTGCAAGTGGGCATTTGACATGTTGCCCGGATTGGGAGAAGGTATTGGAGCTAAATGTTCTGCATTTACAGGCCGGCCACGTTCATCTACCGCACCACCATGCATAAGCCATAACATTTTGTGTATATCAGCGGTAAAAGATTCAGCACTAATACTGTGTGAGCTATTGGAAGATGAAGAGGTTCTTGAAATGCCCTTTAGGTTCGATGTTTGTGTCTGTGACTGTGTAGAGGGAGCCACGGCACTCCAGTTGCCCGCGTGGCGTTTATAGTTATGCAAACAGCCCAACACTTGCGGGGAATCTCCTTGAGGTCTCTCCTCTATTTCTCTATATTGTACTTGTTTGGGTATGGCCCCCAAACGTTTTCCCATCACTGTCTTGTTAGACGTTTCCGGTATATCTAATGGATTTTTCGTTTTTTCACTAGCTTCTAAGTCTTTATTCGTTTTAGGCAATTCCATGGAGGACAAAAGGACATCTTTAGAACTGGCACTTACTTGCTCACAATCACTAGAAGGACATCCCGAATCGGCTTCATTTCTTCTAAAATTATTTTGATTTTGCTGAGCAGGAACAGCTACAGCTGCCGCAGCTTGAGGATCTCCATCTGGCTGCTCCAGTTTGATCATATTTATTTGTTTATTATTAAGGGAATGCTTTTGTTTCTGAACAGCTTTAACCTCATCTTTAAGAATCTTATCGTTGTTCTTCTCCTTAAAAGTGCTGGTCCATTTTTTGTTATTACTTAATAAAGGCGACCTAGAACCATTGTTGTCTGTTTCAGAATCTGTGGAATGTAAACGTTCTCTTAAGGCTATGGCACCTTCATTTTCCAAATCATCATCCTCCTCCTCCAACTCTTCGCCATCGCCATCGTCCTTTTCATCGTTTTTCCTTTTTACAACTCCTTTATCCTCTGCCTTAGTCTCTATTTTAAATTTTTCCATCTCAATTTGTTTTTGTTGCTCCTGCTGTTGATTATTTCTTAAATCATCGTCCAGCTGATTATGAGTATGTTCTAAAACCTCTAAAATCTGTTCAACATTATAATCAAAATCTTTAAATTCGTCATCATCGTCGTCTTCATCTTCATCTCCTTCATCGTTATCAACTTCTTCTTCTTCTCCTTCGTTCCCTTCCTCGTCGTTGTTGTTGTTGGCAGTACAATTTTCTGCATTAAGCTGCTCACTTTCTTCATCTTCTTCATCATCATTTTTATTGTCATTTAATATCTGACCAACATCCGATTCGGCACTATGATGATGCGCACGTTGTTTATGCGTATGCAGGAAATGGTGAGGACACACACCACCAACAGCGCCCAGAGATTCATCTTCCAAAATTTCCACTGTCTTACCTTCTTTAAACTTCTTATTCTCGTCATCCTTTTCCAAATCTTTACTCATTTTCAATTCCTGTTTTTTGTGTTTGTCTATCTGCTCTTTGAGATCAAAAACTGGATCTATTAAAGCATTAGTGGAACCAAAGTCAAGGCTACTATTTGTTGAGCTGCCGCCAAAGCTGCCACCAAATTTAGGACATAAATTCAAATGAGGATTACGTACCAGACATTTGCTGGGCGGTGGCAGCAAAGCATTTTGAGGATTTTTTATTTGTTGTTGACCATTGATGGCCTCCACACTGTTGGGGTGTGGACATAAATTCGATACTGATGGTCGAAGACAGGCTACTTCTAAAGCGGCACTTTTGATGCGACGTACTGTGGTTGTGGTCGCTGGCTGGCCGCCAATATTTGAGGAACTATCTGTGGGCGTTTTAAAAAGGGTTGTCGCGTTCGAGTGTCTGCGTCGTTTGATGGCTCCTTCGCGTCGTGGTCTTTTGTGAAGTTGCAAGGCTGATATTGTGTAAATGGGATCTTTTGTCATGTTGGCACCACGTGCTGTTTGATGCGAGTGATTTAAACGATACTGATTAGCATGCGGATGGACACGGGTCGACGATGAGGCGCTACGATCATCTAATTGTTCGATGCCTAAATCAGATTTAGTAAAGCTATCGTCTTCTATAAAAACATCCGAAGAGGAGCCTACAAATATATAAATAATTAATTCGGTAAAAATTTAAAAAAGAAAACATATAAGAAAAACAATTATCCAACTACCTAAAATCCATGATGGCAAAGCTCTCATTTTACCTTCTCCACTCAAATTACTGCCATGAGCCACAACATTAGCACTTCCGCCCAAACCTAATTCCATATCGTCGACATCAAAACTATCACTTGTATTGACGCCAGAACCCAAAACCACCACCGAACCACTGCTGGGTATTTGAGAATCGCCACCACTACCACCACGCCTATGAGTGTGATGATGTCTATGATGATGATGATGATGACCATGCTCGTGGTGTATGGATAAAAATATACCTCCACCCGAAGCTGCTCCAGAAGAACCAATATTACCTCCGCGTTGTTGTTGCTTTAAACGTTCTTCATGTGTCTCGGAAGAGCGATGTCTCTGTAAACGTGTTGACTTAAGAACCGAGGACCCCGTTAAAGCTTGTGAGTTTGCAGTCGTTGTATTTGATCGTTGTGCCTGTGCTGGCTTTGAAACATTAGCCGTAGCCGTTGCAGAAGAACTAGATTTTGATATTTGTGCGTGTAAAAAACTATCACATTTTTCAACGTTTCCTGCAGAATTCATAGCAGCAGCCGTAAAGAGTCTTGACGAGGATGTTGTGTCCGATGATTGTCTCAACAATTTCGCCACTATCGCTGATTCTGCAGCAGCATCTAAGCTCGATTGACGCTCTAAACGTCTGCGCTGATGACCTCTAACGATTTCTGAGGATTTCCTAACTAAATGTGGAGGTTTGGGGCCGATTAAGGCATTTGTTTGTAAAGCGTTTGAAGGCTTACAATTAGAACTTGTCGAGGCTATAGGACTGTTATCTTTGGGATATACTGATATATATTTGGCTTGTGAATCCGTAGTTGCTAACGAGCTATTATTGTTATTACTGTGACTTACGGCATGCGAGGAACGTATAGATTTTGAGTTGCTGGCTGTGCCGGCTAACGACTGCTGATCTGTTGATTGAGCATAGAACATAAACTCTAACGATTCGGAACTGTTTTTACGATGAACATCTACTTTTAAATCTGCAAATATATTTGTATTTATGTATTTTTGTTTTCAATACCATTTTTATACGTTTTTCCCCCCCACTTACCAATTACACAATTGACATTTTCCATAGAAGCCATACTATTTCCTGCACTTATTTCATTGATGGTTTTGTCCTCTTCGTCTACATGCATTTCCTTCATTTCAATGCCAGGTTCATTGTTACGACTTCTGCAAATGACGTAGAATATTACATTGACAAAAAGGAAAACAAACTTTTACGCGTCCACTCAGACGTACATACATATGTATGAACATACATACGTACGAATAGACAGACGTATTCATTCACTAGTATATTTAGCATATACAAAAACAAAATATTCTTAGCATTGTGATGTTAGTAATAATAGTAATAATAATGTAGGTCACCTACCTTAATATATCCGTTTCCTTTGTAACCTTGAAAAAGTTTTGCTTTATGTTGGCCTCTGACATTGATTGGGCTCGATCGTACAGACGATGCAAAGCCATGTTGGCCACTTTGAGCAACAAGATAGTGACGCTGGTGAATAGACAGTATATACACCAGGTTACCCATGTTTCCGGAAAATACAAGAATGTCACAAAGGGAGTGCAGAGTAAAAATAACCATAAATACAAGTGCACTACATTGCAAAAAACACTTTGATGAGGATCATAGAACCAGCCACCCGTTAAAGAGGCCCAGACGCCTTGACGTAATATTTCCAAGGTCTGAGAGCCCATGGCTCACGCCCAGGCATTGCCAATAGTGATCAAAGCAACCACAATCGCTTTTATTTACTTTTTAAACTTTTTCTTAAGTTTTCTTTCTGTTGTTCAACTATTAAAATAATGTAGCTTCTTGTTGCTAAATAACGTTAATTAAAAAATTAATACTGTTTTAAACCCACGATACTCAAGGGAAAGGGGAATAGTTTCATTATGAATGCATGTGTGTGTATACGTTAAATTTTTTCGCAACAATGTTTTTTTCTTTACTTAAAATTTTTTTATTTCTGTTTAAAATAACATGTTTTTTTAAAAAATTTCTTTGTTCATTAATCTTGTGTAGTAATCATTTTTGTACCATTAACTTTCATTAACATTTTTTCTTTGATTTTTCAATAATTGTCGTGTTTTTTCGTCATTATATTGAATTTCACTTTTTTCTTTTCATTTGCCATCTTTAACCACTTGGGAGTTTTTACATTTTTGCATGTTTTCTTTAAATTTTATTATATTTACTGTTAATATTTATAATATACTATGCTTGGGATCATATATAACTGATTTTAATTAATATTATCTTAACTATTTCAAATGAAAAACATTCTTTTCTTCTATTAAGGTCGATTACATTTTTTTGCACTGTGGAAAAATCTACTTTTTCTTATTCGCTTTTACTGTGTTTACATGTGTTTGACAAGCAGTGATGCCAACCATTTAGAAGCAAAAAGTATATCACAACAATAGATTACAAGCTTATATCTAAGCCCTGCCTTCAATGTGTAAAAGCAAAAAACTGAAATATATATAAATTGAAATTTATTAAAAAATCATCATTCATTTCATAACATTTTAATTTTTGTAATAGAAAAACTTATGTACATATATATGTATATATAAAGTTTAAAATGTGCAAAATTCTTTAACAATATATCGTATTTTAAAAGAAAATATGTATTTATAACAAAAATTCTATAGCAATTACGAACTCAGAATTGGGTTTTCGAATTGTTCACTTTTTATTTTTTAATGATTATGAAATTTATTTCTTAATTGATTTCACACTATCGATACTTTGTATATAATAGAAATGTTTTACATCAGCAATCAATCTGCAATGAGTTCATAAAAAATTTTGCGAAAAAGAAAAAATTTACTTGGCACAGGTGGAAATAAGTAATAATATTGAAATAGTTGAATAAAATATAACAATTTTTTTAGATAATGGAATAAAGTTTTAGCTTGCTCGCAACTGAGAGCTAAAGCTACAAAAAACACTGAGTTGGCATGACTGTTGATAAGTGCATTTTTTTATATATATGCCGTAAAGATAACAAACCAAACTGTTTTCTTAGTTCCACTCATTTTCAAGATATCATATTAGACAATTTTTTTTTTATTTACAATATATTATTGTTATTATCAGGTATTGAGATTTACAGAAGAATATTTTTTTACTAAACTAAAAATATTTTATATGTACATACTTATATCAAATAAAATTAATTTAAATACAAAAAATGTTATGTTAAAAATATTTACTATTTTAATAAAACCGATAGTGTGGTGTAAACATTTATAATATAACTTTGCTTGGAAGAGAACTTCCTTGTTAACATTTTTGATAATGTTTGACGTTTTGAACTTGCCATTGTCGAACATATTTTTTGTTGAATTGGAACCAACTATTTCATGTGCGACAATACAAATATCATACATATTTTCTATATCCTTACAGAGAGTGTGTTGATTAAGCGATATCCACACTTTTGCTGAAAAAAAAATTTCCAAAGCCTGTAAATGTCCTACGTATTCCTATGTGGTATCAATTTGTTTCATATATTTAGTACACTAAAACAGAAATCAGAAAAATCGGCCCATACACGTTTAAGAAAAAAATTTTAATTTTTAGAAAAACAACATCAAAAAAAATTTGAAAAATATATACCAGTTTTTAGTGACACTTCGGATAAGTATTCATACTTCATTTTACACAGATATACCACAAGTAAAAGTATGTATATACATATAAGACATATTTATTATAATCGGCTTAAACCCTCCTGAGTTATACGAAAAAAACCTCGACTTCCTTTGCTTTTAAGCAAAGAAAACAATTACAGTTTTAACGAGAATTATTGAGCACAGGTTTAACAATCTTCAAAATGCATTTTACAGAAAGGCCTTCTTGTAGGCAAACTAAGACCTTACTTATATGAAGGCATTATATCATTCTATCACTTCTTTAGAACTTATTCTGTACACATTTATAATTTCCTTCTTTTAAAAAGTGCAATAAAGTTTTTTTTTAGTAAATAAAAACTTTTAACCCAAATCTGCTTATCCACTCCAATTAACATCAAAACATACATACATACATTTCGGAGTATAAGGCCGAAAAAAAAGGATTTCTGTTTAATAGACCATAAATTTGGTCTGCAAAGAGGTTATTAAGTGACGTTGCAAATCAATTCGATTTTAAGATAAAGTTTGCTTTTTAAAACGATCATTTTTCATTACATACCTGAATTTGAGTTTTTTTAAAGTTTTACCAACTCCTTTAAAATTAAATTAACAATTTTATTTTAAATAAAAATATCAAACTTTTAATAGATTTTTTTATTTTTCTTTGACGGTTCCATATTTAGAACGACCTGCAACCAATAGACAATGTCATTATCATTATTGATGTATGTATGTATGTACATAAGTATGTACGTACGTACGTATGTACATTTATTTTTTTTTAGCAACTATGTACGTAATGAATTAATGAATAGGAAAAGATATCAATTGATAAAGGAAAAATTGAGCCTGAATAACGTGATTTTTAAATTCAAATTATATACAATTATTGCATAATATTTATTTGTTACATTTTTTGTACGTTCATACATAGACACATATGTACAAACGTACATAAATACATATATTTACTATTTTTTTAATATTATGGTTGCTTAAAACGAATTTATGAGTGTGAGACTTTTTATAAAGTGATACTAAAACAGTGGTTAAGTGCAAGGAGGACAGCAAAGTTGGCTGCTGGATGGCTGATAATAGTTGTATGGCAATGAACAAATGGTTTGTGTATATGTATGTAAATGGGAGAAAGTTCGTTTGCCCAAAATGTAGTTAGACAGGATTTTCAAACAAAGCGTGAATGAAAATAATTTGGATTTAAGGAAACATTTTTGAACTTTTGTGTTCTTCTCTAGTTAAAGAATAACTCCATATTATTTTTATACCCTTCACACACACACATGTGTTAAG
>NDXZ01017341.1:0-11229 GCA_003055125.1 Paykullia maculata
AGCATATAGACAGCTTGGTAATCTAACAACAAACCATACAATTTAAAACAATAATGTCAATATGACGAATAAATATTTTCTTGCTATTAAAAGTAAAATAAAATATATTTCTTATTGCTGCTCCATCACACTTTAAACAAAAGCGAGCCAACAAAACTCAAAATGGACTTGGTTTAAAGCTAAGTATAATCAATCAATTTTGCATATTGGTTCAATATTGAAGCCGTTTATTGCAAAAGTCTATTTTATATCTAAAACTTGCAGTGCAAACTAACACACTTTTTTATACGTTTTGGTGTTAACATGTAGAATCCTATATTAAACCAATTTTAGTAAATGCATATCTTGTGGTAGATAGGATTTTTTGCCTGTTATGTACTCCATGTAATGTCCGTCAGATTTCCATCTGTCGACAGCTAAAGTGAGAAGGCGCACAGCTGAGTAGCTTAAATGGCATGCTAAAACCTATGCGTCTCAAAATGTAGTTGGCAACCAGCACACTAACAGTCACTGAAGCCCAGCTGTTTATTTTGCTGTTTTTCGGCCAACCTGCCTAGAGGTTGTTGGCAGCTCCAACACTAGGATGGGACGAAAGAAAATGATTATCAAAATTCTACTGAACTTTTTGCCCTCGTCTATTTATATAAAAATATGCAAAAAGGAAGGATTTATGTTTAAATTGATTAACTAAAAAGTATTTTTTATATTTTTAAATTGGTTTTTATGTTTTTATCACTTTAAAAACGCTAGGATATTTAAAATAATGCATTTTATTAACATTAATCAAAATCTATTGACTGCTATTATTGTTATTTCCTTTTGAAAATTAACAGCTCATCAAATAATCACTAATTTGATCCAAATTATTAAATTAAAAATTCGAAAAAAGTCGATAGATGCATTTGCAAAGGATTCTTAGTCTAACCCATTTTGCAAAAAAAAAAATCTCTTTGGTATGATCAAAAAACACAATCATAGAATATTTAAAAATTGTATGGTCGTGATTGCCATTAAAATTATGGCTTAAGACTTAGTCTTATATGCCAATGCCACCCATATCAAATTTTTTTGTCTAAATCTTTTAGGTAATAAAAGTAAATTAAAAATATGTTGTTCTTGTATTATTGTTACCATATCTCTTAAGAGTAGCATATTTTTTTTATTACGAAATTAGGTAAATTAGTTGGTGAACAACTGCAATGACCATAAAACTTTTTTTTAAACATACGTCGATAAAATTTGAAAAAGTATACTTTTTTATTGGCTTAAGTGACGCTGAACCAGTTTTTTTTCCAAACTTTAGTTTAAGATATCTATAAGAAGGAATTAGATATAACAGAGGTTCAACCTTTATTTTAAAAACAAGAGGTAACACTTTCAGACGACGTTAAAGCGTCTTGAATATGGCAAAAAACGGGGTTTTCAACCTTATGTTAAGATATTTCGAATACGTAAAGAGATGATGAAACTTTAAGGACAAAGATGTGTACTATGCTCTAAGGACTAAAAATGTGTTGGTCTGTGTAATTATAATAACATTTTATTTTAGTTGTAGTTCTTGAAATTCACTGTTTTAAACTTAAAATCTCAAATCAATTAAACTCTGCTATAAGTGCCTTTTATCGCTAGAAGCTCCTTCTCTGGAGTAACACCTTACTGTGTTAACTAAATAATATAAGTGCCTTTTGACCAAATAGGGTACAGTTTGCTCTAATCTTTAAACACGCAATGTAAGCTGTTAATTAAATTAAACTTTTCTATTTTATAAAAAAATATTTCTGGTTTTTTAAATACATAAAAGTATTTTTTTTTTTTAGTTTTACATATGTATGTATATCCAATATTCGTTTCTAATTAAAGAAAAGTTTTACTTATTAGTTTTTACACGATTAGATGCTGCAAATGTCTTAATTTAAATGAAAAAAAAAATAAATAAAACCATATTAAAGCAGGTACTTTTAAGCTAATAAATAAAAAAAAAGCAAATTAACTATATATTTGGCTACATTGAAAATACATAATATAATAATTACACTTAACAAATTACAATTTGTTTTTAGCTAAATAAAATTGCCCCTAATAAAATCCTTTTTTTTCTAATTTATACGTATTTATGACTTTGTAACATTCGGTTAATAGAAAAAGCTAAGCTTTAAATATTTCTTATCGTTTAATCATTTAATTAATTGAATTACTCTATGTTCGTTTTATATGTAGTTAAATTTGTTAAACATAAAACCAAAAGACAACAATCACATCTAAACAAATTAACCAATAAAATCAACAAAATCCATACATATACACATTCAAAAAATCAAAGGAAATGGAAATTAAAAATGTTTCAAGAATGAGTCGACTATAAAACCTAACGTGATTATAACTAAGACATGATGAATCAGCAACGTAACTGTAAGGCTGGCAAAATTAGTCAGTGTATGAAAAATTTTCACTGAACTCCAATCACTTAAGCCGGCTAAATTACGTGAGGCAGCATGCATCAAATATGTGGTGTTGGATTTAAGATTTGAAATCACAAAACGACGACCATCTATCAGAAAGAGGGGGATAAATATAAAAAAAAAGTATTAGTGCCATAAAATATTTAATAAGAAAAGTAATAAAAAATAGAGTCTTTTGCCTATAAATTGGAATTTTAGCCGCCAAAATCAAGAAATTCATTTTTAAAAGTAATGAATTCTCCAATAATTTCTCCTTAAAGAAGGATTATCTCAATTACTTTTGTATGGGGTTTTTTTCTATTTGCAAAACGATTAATCCTTAAGCAACAATTAGCGATTTTTCCTTTCATTTTTTACTATTAAAGCACGAATCTCAATATTTGTGACAAAATTATATATGTGAGTGTATAAGTGTGTATATGTAAAACACACTCACACTTATCATTCTGCTAAATATAGTCACATTTTTCATCAAATATCTGTACGTAAGTGTGTACACTTGTAGTTTATATTTACCTCTGTGGAAAAGAAAATCTTTTCGCTTAGCATAACTCCAATTACCAGCACTATATTTGAATTCCTGTTCGCTCATATACTCGACTCGATAGCCCAACGTATGCATGTTGTCATCAATACTGGACGATTTCACCGAACGTATGTCCAAATCAAAGCCATCCGTAAATACACGTCTCACTTGAAAATAGGAAATTCCTGCTGGTTTCTGTCCCTTCTTTAACTTAATAATACGCTCCAATATGCCCAACGGATTGGCCACTTTACATTTGTAGTCGCCCAAATGTGAAGAATTCAATACTTGTATTTGTAGAGTGGAACCGTAATCGGCGTAAAATAAACGATAGTTTTTTCCAGTTATTGCCCGACTGCCATGAAGCCATGTAAACGATGGTGGTGGCTCCCCCATGGCATCACACGAGATATTGACACTTCCACCAATGTAGGCGTACTGTATCAATGACGTATCATTATTAAACCAATGGGGCTTATCTGGAATGAGAAATGGAGAGGAAAATGTGTATTGGAAAAACAAAGCGAAATATTATCTTTGTGTTGCAATGAATAACGTTTGATGTGAAAATATTAAAGTAATAATAACTTGCTTTTATACTATAATTTTTAATGCTTAAGAAGAAAAAATCATAAATGAGTTCAGTTCCTTTCTACAAGTTATTGTTTAAATGGTTCTGTTGCAAAACAATTGAAAGTAATAGACTTAATGTTTAATACACTATTTCTGAAAGACAAAATTAAAAAAATATTGCTTACTTACATACATATGTATGTATATTTTCAGGTAACATTCCTACAACTTATTGAAATTAAATATTTTAAATTACTTTTTAAACAAAAATTTAGTTAATTTAATATCTGTGTTGAACTGTTATCGTAATGAAAAAACATAGGTTGGTTTATGCTTTTAATAATCTTTTTTCTTTTGAAAAATATCTTTATATTGAGACATACAACAAAAAAAGTTTGGCAAAGAAAAATTCCTTTAATGCAAATAAAAATTAATAACATCAGACTTTAGACAGACATAAGTGTAAACTAATTTTCTTTTTTGATAATAATAAAAATTTAAAAATGCCTTTAATGATTCAAACTTTAAAAAATGACGTGAATGTTTAATAAAGTCTATTTCACAAAAAAAAAAGACTCGGTTAACTTTGATTAAGTTTCTTAGGTGTAAAAAAATATTTTGGAAGGTCAGCAATAACAAGGGCAGACGGTAAGTAGTAGTCATTCATAAGAATTCGATATGTCATTACAAAGTTTTACTGGGTTTTTTCTGTTTTTAAGTTCTTTTAACCCGTAAACAAATTCATTTCATTTTTAAATATTTTTAAACAGCAAAGGGTTCTGACAATATATTTTTCGTTATAACGCGCTTTGACTGTAATGCAGATGATATAAAACATTAAGAGGATGCCAGTTGTAACTTTAGATTCAAATTTAAACTATTTGTCAAATATGTGTATATCTTTGGTTAAGTTCGCTGGAATTTAACGTTTCTGTAATATATTATTATTTGAATGTTAATAGATTGCAAATAAATTAAAATGAAAAAAAAATAATTTTAAAATAAAAAGAACAATTAAAATATATTTTTCGAAAAAATTGATTTGAATTTGGAAATGCCAGAAATCTCTGCCAGAAATGGTGTAAACATTCATACCATTTCAATGATTTTATAAAACTTAAGTTTATAGGATTTTAACTTCACTTGACAAGTTTTAACACTACAATGTTGCAACTTGCAATCAGTTATTGTATGCAACGACAACAAGAACACACAAGAACGCACAGTATTGTGCAATTTAATATCATAACAAGTTTTTTGATTTCAAAATTTTATGTCTTCAAATAAAAATATATAATGATAATGACATTTTTTTGATATTATTTTATAAATTTTTTTATTAATTTATTATGTTAACATTAAATTGTTTTTATTTAGTTTTGTGTGCAGAACAAATTTTCTTTGTTAAAAAAGCTAAATTTAGTAAATGAAAATTTCTTATATTAAATTAATATAATTTTCACAAATTAATTATTCAAGCTTAAGGTCTGTTTTTTATATAAAAATATTTTTTATTTTTATTATATTTTTCTTTTTAATATTTCGCCACTCCGTTGTGTGTCATCGTCAGGAAATTATAATTAGAATTATAATTATAAAAAGGTCAAAAAACTAGAATAATATATTAATTGATATAAATATATATATTCTATAATTACAATATTTTAGAAACAAAAAAGAGTTTATGTTGCCTCAGGCGAAAATTTAAAAATAAGACTCTTGAAAAAAAAACGTAAAACAATTAAGTTATATTTAAGAAAAAGGAAATCAATTTATTCAGAGCTTAAATTTAATACCTTTAAAACATGACACTTTAAAGATAATAGAAACCCTTTAACCAAAACATATTTAACAGCATTTGAAATGAACTTTAAACATAATTATTTTTTTGTAATTTATTTTCCTAAAGAGTAATATTTTAATAAACCAATGCTTTTCTGAAAGTAAAAGAATTATTAAGTTTTTGCCACCAAATAAGAAGAAAAACAATAAAAAATATTTCCCTAAAGTACCCGATTAGTTAAATTTTAAAAAATTACTGTAATGCATTAATATTAAATTGCACGATACTGCATATAGTACATTTGTCGCTCAGCCAGTATGAATGTCTGACTGGTTACAGATCTTTCCGTATGTCTGGGTTGCCTTTCCGTCCATCCATCCGTTTTGGATGTCTGTATGAGTGAATGAATTGTCATAAATAGAACAATTTTAAGGTTCACATACTCATTCTCTTTTACATTTAATTTTGTTTTCCTTTTTGTTTTACATAATTCATATGTAAAAAAGTTTTCTGTCTTTGTAGAATTTTTATAGTTTTTATTGTATAGAATTTTCCTATTTTGTTGTGTTTTTTTGTTTGTTTTTGGTTTAACAATGTTTCCTTTGTTGTAGTGCATTTTATTATGTCACTAGGTTTATAAAGTTGTTAAAGTTTTCTTTCATTGTGTGTTTGTTATTACAGTTACAACTGCTACCAAGATGGTGGGGACTTTTACAATTGTCCCCATCATCATTCTCATTGTAATTTGCTATAGCTTCCTTTATTTGTTTTTCTTTTTATATTTTATTTTTATTTTCGTTCTTGGTCCATCCATTGTTTTACTTGATTTTTTTTAAAGTTATTCTTTATATTTTACACACACTCTCTTCCTCTCTTGCTCTTACTCCAAATCTATTGTTGTGTTTAATTTACAAAGTGCATTTTAATGAAGTCCTTTCCTTGTGGGTATTTCAAAACAATTTAGTTAAGGTTTTCTTAGAGACTTCTTTCTTTTCTTTTGCTTCTGTCTTTAAATGACAGTAATTTTATATTCATTTAGTTTTCGGGATGCATAATTTATGTGAGTATCTTCTTCAAGCCCTACAACTAAGTACTTGTACTGCTGATTTAAGTTGTTGGGGTTTATGTTTTCTTTATTTCGAGTTTCCTCTAAAGCAATTTTCTTTGTGGGAGATTTAGAAGGGTCGAAAAAAAAGTTTTCTGTTAAAACACAAATAATGGTTTGTGCATTAAAAATGCCGATTGATAACTTTTCTTACGTTTAAAATAAATATGTAATATATGCATTTTCTTTTTTAATGCATAATGATTGACCAGATTTAAATAATTGATTGAATGCAGTAATTTGTGAATTATGTTTTGCTTAGAGAGAAATTCTGGCAAAGATTTTATTTGTATAGAAAATATTTATAACTTCTATATTCTAAGATGATGTTGATAGTCTTCCATTAAAGATAAATTTTCTAAAATTCATTATCTAACCCTACGTCATACACATGTTTCGATTGTCACATTCGTAACACATGGGTCTGGCCAGACCCACTTTATATTATTATGTGTTTATATAAAAAATATTAAATTTTTTTGAACTATTTATATTATAACAGTTATATTTTACCTTATTTAGCTTTTAAGCATGTGTTTTATGAATTACTTAGATAATTATGAATATAACAAAATCAAGCAAAAAATCAAATAAAAATTGCGTTTTGTTTGTAACACCCTATTTTGTATGTTGCATATAGTGTTTATAAAATAACAAGCTAATATGTGTACTAAATTTTTGAATAGCTTAAACAAGTTTAATATAATTTTGATTGTTGTTGATAGACTGGACCAAAACATTTGAACTAAAAACAAATTAGTTTTTCTGCGAGTTTTTCAATTTCAAATATATGTGCTAACAATATTTTAGGAGGGTACCTAAGGTTTCAAATCTGTAGCTAAATTATAAACACATAATTTTGTTTAAGCCGAGGGTTGTATGTATGTCTGTATGTCCGAGGGTTAAGATGTTAAGATGTTTATCATTATGTATTTACTAGATGGACCCAGTCTGCTTCGCTACCCCACATTGGTTACTCAAAGTTTCCTTTTTTTCTACCACGAAAATTTTATTTAAATCGAATCAGTTTTTTTACTAATTAACACTTCCCGTTTTTCCACGTTTTCCTCGTTTTTATCCTTGTACGTTTGAATTTCAAAAAAGTACCAAAAATGTATTCTTTATTTTTAGAGAAGTGACGAACGTAGTTATAATTATATCTCTATTTTTATTGGTTTAGTAGTTATAAGGGCCCCAAAAAATTACCAAAATATAATTTTTGCCCTCTAGGCCCTCGAATTTGAAAAAGTACCAAACACCTATCCGCTTATTTTTTAAGTAGGATACAATGCTTTTTAAACTTTGTTTCTATCTTGTCTACCGATTTTTCCCGTTTTTACCCGTTTTACCCCCTAAATATTTGAATTTCCAAAAATCCTCTTTTATTGAATCTATACAACATGAGAGTAACCCACAGTTAAAATTTCAAGTCTCTAGCTCTATCGGTTTGGGCTGTGCGATGATGAATTAATCAATCAGTCATCTTACCATTTTATATATATAGATAATCAGGCTATTTTTGCAATGACGCCTTAAGCGTTGACTTTCGTCTCTCAATTGTTTTTGGTTATCTGGAGTAGCATTTACTTTTGACTTGTAATTATTATTTGGTGCTATTACATTTGAGACCTTATTACTGCTCAATACTTTGAAGTCTTTTTTTTATGTGAAACTAAAAACACATACAAATGTTTATGTTTATCGTTTTCCGCTTCTGTAAAATGATTCTATAATTGACTTATTTTCCTCCTGGCCATTGCCTTTTTTCTTATAAATATATACAAATTTTGTCTAATAAACCGTTTTCACAAATGCTTAAGTTTTTTTGCATGTAGCTTTTTTTGTGAACCCACACGGACTTGTATTATTTAAGAGGATTTTAAGGGAAAACTTTCGATAAGATACTACAAAATACAACCCTGAAAGTGTTGAGTAGTTACTTTAAGGTGTTGAGTACTGGTAAAGATTCATTAGATAACGATTTTACAACACCTTCCGCCATTAACAGTGATGTTCTGACTAAAATTTTTTTTTTTTAAAGACAGACTAATGATTCTGGCGGTCTATAATTCACACTTAACTGTTACATTTTCTGAATGTTTTGATGTTGCAACAAGGGCTTGTGAGTATCTACAGCTTCAAGTGCAGTACAACTGCTTTCTGTCTTTGCCATTTACCCAAAAGGGTGCTTCATCACTGAACACAATTTTGAAATTTTAAATAATTTCTTGAAACGAGTCCTTAAAATTTAAACATTGCTTCAAAGCGAGTCTATTCATAAAAAATTACTAAAACCTGGGAACTTTCAAATCGGCTGTAAATTAAAAGATTTTCCCCTTCAAAAGACACCCGATACAAAAATTACAAAATTATAAAAAATGTTTTGTTCTTAACTATTTATTCATCTTAATGTTGGTTTATGAAAAACTTCATTCTCCAAGCAATAATATGATAACGTTTCAATTATGAAAAGGCTGTTTGGTACAAAAGTATCGAAACACTTGTTTAATAAAAGTTTAAGTAAAAATTATAACAACAAATATAGAGAGAGATAAAAATAAGATAAAAGATTACAAAACTTATGTTTTTTATTTAAATAAAAAGATTAATTAAATATTTTTCATATGTAAAATTTCATATATTTTAAATTTTAGATTCTTAATTGCCTCTTAAATCATTTTCAAATTTACATTTCGAAAATTTTATTGATTTAGGAAAAAAAGTTCTAACAGAAATTGTAACATAAAGACAATTTGTAGCTGCAATTGCAACTTAAGTATTCAAGTGGCTGTACAAATTGCAGCAGCACAAATAAATAAATTCGATGCAAACGAAATTTCAAAAGCTTTAAGTGATTGATAAAACCTAATAGTAGACAAATAAATGAATGTGATGTGGGTTTGCATGTATTTGTAAATGTTTCACAAACGAATATATGCAAAAAAAAAACGAAACAAAAATACTTTTGTATAAATTGAAAAGTATGTAAATGTGCAAACAACCAATAGGATGTTGGAAAAGACTTTAACTATTTATAAAAAAAAAATAGAATTAATTTTGTGTTAAAATAAAATAATGAGAAAAATATTGTAAAACTTTAGGGCTAATGTTTTTGTTAAATAATCTAGCTTTACACTAGTAATGCAATACTAATTTATTGTTTAACCTCTAATAATAGTTGGATTTTAAAAATTAAACCATACATTTATCAACATATGTACGTATCTGACATTTATTGAGATTTTTTAAAATGTCCAGTGTCGTACCATCAATGTTCAAGTGTTAATGGCCGTTAAATTACTTTCAAAAATATTGTTTTATCCATAGACATAAGAACATTGTATTAATGGTTATTATTGCACTTCAAAAAGTAAAATTTTTTTCAATGTGAACACTGCAATTTAAAAATATATTTCATAACGTAAAATATAAACAAAAAATTTTGTAATTTATTTTTTTATTGTATATTGTAATTAGTAATTTAAAAGTTCATTTTATTTTAAAAATTTAGAGTATAATTATTTTTCTATTTATTGTTGTCTGGCTTTATTTAATGGTTAAATCGAACTCTAACCACTTAATGTTGGTAATCGAATATCAAAGTTCATTTAATATTTACACACACAATCCTATTCTGCAAATAATTTAAGTTACTTTTCAATTACTTTACTTTGAACTATTTACTGTTAACGGTCTTTGAATGTCTCAAGCACTCGCAACTTAGATAAAAATATTCCTTCTATTAAATACTAAATAGACTAGAAATAATGTTGGCAAACAAGATACAAGTACCCATGCCTATGTGTGCGTTGTATGTGTAAATATACAGTTAATATAAATTAAAGCATAAGCAATTACATCAATTAAAATTACATAAATAAATAATATATAAAAACTTTTTTTGGATAAACAATTTGTCGAAAATATTTTGTTAATATAATAAAGATTCTTTGAACAATTTTTATTTAAGGACAACATTAAATTTCATTAACAGAAAAATTAATTTGGTCACAGCTAAACAGCAGGGGAACACTAAACAACAAAAGCAATAACGACAGATTATTTTATTCGTTTCAATATACATAAGTATGACTAAGATAGCAATAAAACAACACAAAAAAAATTATGTTAATTTTGCATTTCTGCCTTGTCAATTCTGTTCACACACTGGTTACATTGCGCCTAGTTTTATAATAATCTGTTAAACTTCCCTATAGTTTTTCTCGAAAAGGAATTGAAGCAGCCAATCGGGGTCCATAAAAGGTGCTGCATAGCAAAGAGTTCGAGAAGTTAAGTAGAAAACCTATAATTTATGCGTCCTTGATCCAGACCCATAAGATGCAGATAAACTTCTTGCACTTGTTTTAGTTATAGGTATTATGTGTATATATTTATCTTGATGCCGCGAAAGATAGTAAGTTCACTCCAACCAAAAATAAACTTAATTTGAAAGCAGTAAATGTGACTAGTGCATGCATACCTACTGCTATTAGCTTACAAAAGTGATGTGCAAAATGAATATATTCAGCAGTTTCTTCAAAAAGATCATTTAAGATCTCTAAAGATATAATATTTCATAGAAGTAAAAACCACCGCACTCTGCCTTACAAAGCTGCTTCCGATGAAGCATCATGTTTTCTTCTTATCACTTTTACAAAAACTTTTGCCCAAGTTTTTGTAGTAAATATTTCTAAGACAGTTCTGACGTGAACACCTACCAGTAATCGCAGTGTTTCCAATAAAAATAAACCTTTTATATACTATAAATTTTTTTTTTTTTTTT
>NDXZ01017343.1:0-13841 GCA_003055125.1 Paykullia maculata
TTTTAAGCAAAAAAAAAATTAAAAAATTAACACAAATATGATTATATTAGAAAAAAAATATTCGTAGTAGAAAATAAAACACATTTGTGTATATGAAAATGCATACAATCAGTGCGTCGACGAAAATTCGTCATGCGTAACGAACTCTGCAATAAGTTTATTTCTATTTCTTATGCCGACGAATGACGAATAATTTGATACAGAGTGACCATTTTTTTTATTTCTTTTTATTTTGTTATTAAATAATGTTACTTTATGCTTTAAGAATTGTTTTTCATTTTTATTTGTAGCATAAAATACAGTGAACGTATTTTTAGTTATATATATATTTTTAAACATTTTTATTATAGATATTATTATTTGTCAAATAGTACTTCTTTTTTAAGAAATACATATGGTCACTCGTACACAGCTGTTTTCGTCGTTCTAAATGTGTTTCAGTTGACGGGTTTACGCAACGAATTTCAACAGACGAATTCGTCGTGTTGTGCGAAATTCGTCGTTCGTCCCAGTTGTGTTTACACCATAAAGTTGGCACAAAATAAAACAAGAAAATTTTCTATTTGATTTTTTTAAAAATCATATACCAAAAATCATATTATTTCAATGAAATCTTACGATTTGTAGAATAATGTGGAATAAAAAAATAATCGCACAATATCTTGCAATACGAAACGAATCCGTTGAGCAACTGAAAAGTTCATACGTTGGTCTGATTTTTTGAATACAATTTTTGATTTAAATGTGCAACTTTTTATCTCTATTATTTAAAAACTTTAATATGTAAATAAACACATAAAGTATCGTTCAGTATCTACTGTGAAAAGGCGATTTTTTAAGAATGACGATAATAAAAACAATGAATTAACAATGGACGTAACACTATTAAAATATCCTTAAGAAAGTTCTAAGTCAGGTTAAAATGTTTTGAAATTCCTCTATCTGAATTTTCTTTCTTAAAATTAGTAGAATTATTTTAAAGGCAATGCAACACAAAAATAAAACTATAAATAAACAAAAAAAAGTTAAGATTAAATTAAAATATGTACATAAAATGCATTCAATATTGATTAATTACGAAAGACATTCAAATAGTAATGAATTAATTTTATATATGTATGTATGCAATTGTTATATTGGGAACCAACTAACTAATAATGATAGCTTGCCTATTGGATAAGGAGCTCTTGTGATATCCAACACTATCACTACTACCACTGCCGCTACCAGATGACTTTAATATTATCAAAGCACTGGGACTGCTGCATGAATTATTTGTGGACTTTTGCTGTTGTGGCTGTGGTTGAGTGGTGGTAGCTGCAGGGTTGTCATGCTTGGAAGACGATGCAAAACGGTATGAGGGTGAAGGTGATGGTGGTCGTGGAGGTTGCTGATTATGGGCATTTATTGTCTCAGACATAGGACGTTGTATTAAACGAACAAATTGATGAGGAGGTTTGGGTTGGATGTGTACTTTGAGTTGGGTAACATTTTCAGGAGAACGGTTCGTATTCAAGTTTGTGGAAGAGGCAGAAGAAGGAAGATTTGTTTGGAAAGTGTTAGTTAATATTTTTGTTGGTTTAATTATTTGAAAAAAGGATTTGGGTGATTTAAATGTAGGTCTTTTGGGATTTTTTAAAACGGTTTTATTAACCGATTCTGGTGCAGGTCCATTAGAAGTGTGTGAGCTCCCGTTCGTGGAATCTTTCAGGCGGTTCGGTAAATTGTTTTCTAAATGTTAGGGTTAAATTTAGATATTATATTGTTTTATGTGAGGTTAGTAGTAGCAGCTGGATTAATGAAATGACTGTTAGAGTTAAGTAAATGCGATGCATTACAAGTGTTATTGCGTTTGCTTAAAAAAAAAAATAATAAACGTATACATATACGGATCGCCAAAGCGAATATGTGTGAGTATTGAATTAATGCTGATTATGGGATTAAAGGTTAACATAGCAGGTTTGTTATGATTAGTGGTACTGAAATTTTTTTGTTTGTACAGTTTGAATAATTAAAATAGGTACTAACTTACTATGAAGTTGAGGCCTGCTAAATACCGACAGGCGTTCCTTATTACTTCCGCCACTGCGAGGGCTGTGCCCATGGACTAAAAAAACCCAGAGGTGATGTAAAAGAAACCGTACAATGTTTGTATCGAGTACTTACTGTTAAAGCCGGAATTTTCCAATTGATTTGATGCATCTGTTCGTGCGCTGCGATTGTCGTCACGTATGCGTTCGCCACTTAAATCACTGTCACTGTTTAGACTGTCGTATTCTTCTGACTCGGATTTAATAGCCTTGGAACGGCGTTTGTGTCTCTTCTCTGTGTTCGTATGACTGCATTCTCCACCGCCCACCGAAATATTTCCACTGCCCGATACAGATCTCTTTACTTTAATGCCTGAACTGGAGAGGGTGTTGTCATCACCGCTACGGGGATCGTACATTGGTTGCATGCCTTTGCGGTTGAGTGGTATGTTGGCCGATTGGTTTTCGTGTTCTGGTAAATGGAATGTAGCGTAAGGATATATATCTTCAGAGTATTCAGGTATGCGCTCAAGTGCAACAACCGAATCTCCCGGTGATTGCTGACACGATTTGCGCATCGTACCATAATATTGCTCACGGTGTTGTAGGTCCTTTCCCTCGCTGCCAGGAGGCCTCAACGTGTCCACATTGCGTGAAAAGAAACTACGTGGATCTGTGTGAAAAAAGAAAGTCTTAAAATATTTTAATTATCATTTAGTAAATTTCTTCCACTAACAGTTTTTGAAACATATGCAGGCGCCGATCAGAGCTAATATTGTACCAAAAATTGATGTTATAATTACAGCTATCAGATGTGCATCATGAAATAATGAATTCATTTCTGGCAAATCACTCTGATCGAGTTCACTCAGTATTCCACTAAAACGCAATGTTTCAAAAGTATATTCCTTGACAGTGGACCCGGCATTGTTATGTGCTGTCACACGCAAGTTGTACAGAGTTCCAGCTTCTAAGTCTCCAATTGTATAGCGGGTCTAGAGTGATTGTACATATACATTTAAGAATTTAATGAATTGGAAGGACATCATAAAAATGTATTGAAAACTAAATGTCTCTTACACTGGTAACAAAAATGACAATTCAGATAATATACCTGAACAAATCAGTTTGTTAAGGTACATACAAAGACATTTACTTAAAATTTCACTACATTTGGTAGTTTTGTAACTTGAAACCATTTCTATGAATTGCCAAAGGGTGTAATGAAGCCGCATGATGTACGAATGTGAATGAAACTATTAATTTTACATGATGTTCTACTACTAAGACTTTGTACAGAATTGGCTACTTAAATAGTAAAGACTTACATGAGATTCAATACGACTGGAAACAATAATCCAGTCACTTGCAATACCGTAACGCTTGAATTCAATGCTAAAATATTGTATAGGACAACCACCGTCCTGCCAAGAGGAGAGTTCTATTAGTGCCAAAGTAATATTAGCTCGAATTAAACTATGCTTATTGGGTGCATTTGGCTTATTGCCTGTAAAGAAAAGATTCTTTAGTTTTATATTATCTAGCGCATTTAGTTTAAAAACACTTACCTTGCGTCTTTGCGATTTCTATGGGGCTGGTAGCACTGGTTCCTATTTTATTAAAAGTTACAATTGTAAATTGATAGCTTGTTCCACATTGAAGATCTTCTAAGAGGTGAGAACTTATACGTCTGTCCAATTGTACTTCCTCCCAATCTCCAAACTCCTTTCGGTATGTCAAAGTGAATCCACGCAAAGGTGCTCCACCAATATCATCCACCCTCCACAGCAATGAAACAGAATTTGCAGTGGTGCCTATAACTGATATTACTGGTGCCGAGGGTGGTACTAAATATTAAAAGTAATTTTTTTAGCATCAAACATAATCATAAATTAAATACTTACCCTGAACAAATAACTGGTAAACAATATGATCAGAGCCAATTGCATTTCGCACTACACATGAATAGTTACCCTCGTGGGATCTTTGTATGCTTCTTAGTGTAAGTGTATTGTCATTACTAACTTCTAGCCTAAAGTGTTTTTTAGATCGTGCATTTAGAACTTTCCATTCGGCATTAGGTTTTGGCGATCCCACAAAGAGACATGGCAATTTCATATCAACCCTCCAACTTACACTTAACGTTTGGCTAAAAGAAATTATGGCAGCCGGTACTGATGAACTGGGTATAAGTTTAATGACAGGTGTACTAGGACCTTGACCAACTCTTGTTGAAGCCGTTACCCAGGCTTCATATGTTTCACGTATTGACAAGTCTTTTGCCTCAAAATGTCTATTTTGAGCTGGCAAAACTTCTTTAAGTATCTTCAACTCCTGGCCTTTGTCTAATATACGTATATATACATTATACTTGGTGACAATACCATTGGGTCTGCGTGGCGGAAGCCAACTTATAATAACCGATGATTCTGAATTTACCACAGATTTAACACGTTCAGGTGCATCTGGCACTGCTTCTTCAGTAGTACAAGACACAGTTGAACTAACTACACCTTCACCAGCCCTAGTAAAAGCCAGAACCTGAACACTGTAATTTGTAAATGGCTGCAGACCATGTAGAACGGTACTTAACGCCGAAGTTATTTTAGTTTCTCTGGTGCCGTACTCTGACTCAAAATTGCCGGGTTCATAAAGTACCTTGTAACCCTGAATAACACCATGATGGTTTTCTTTTGGCGGTGACTGCCATGAAATCTGTATATTTTGAGCCGTTAGGGCAATGCATGTGACACCCTGAGGAGGTGCTGATGGAGCATCTTCTAGAGTATGACCCAAAGAAACTTCGCTTGGTGGGCCATCGCCTTTGACGTTGAAAGCTGATACGGTCACAGCATACTGGGTGTATTTTTCCAAACCTGTCAAACGAAAATCATTCATACCCTCTCCTCCTAGACTGCTTACTTTAGTAAAATTTTGAAAATTATCTGAAGAGCCATGTTTCTGATATGCAATTGTATAACCCAAAAGTTCACCATTCCAGGTGTCTCGTTCTGGCGGACGCCAAGTGATTAAAAGTTGTTGAGGTCCTAAAGGTTCAGCGGATACATCTTGGGGTCTACCGCTGGGAGCTTCAGCATCTGTCTGCACAAGCAGTATGTCACTCGGTGCACTAGTACCTAAGTGATTTTCAGCATACAAACGAAAATGATATGCCTGAGCTGGACGCAGTGAACCAATTTGGGCCGTGGTTTTATCACCAGGTAGCAGTTTTTGATTATTACCCTCATGCCAAACATCTGAAAAGGGTACGTTTTCTATGTACATAATTATAAGATATCATGAATTAAGTTCTTAAACTACCTCCAGCTTTTTTGTACTGCAATATATAATTTGATATCGGTTGTGAATCACGGTTGTTACCACCTAATGTTACGGTGTCCTGATCATTGGGTGACCAAGCCAGAGTTACAGAACGACTTCCCAAATCAGTTGCATGTAGATTGACTGGAAAATTGGGAGGTTCTTGCACCTGCAAGTGAATAACGGCTCGATCATGACCATACGAGTTGCTGGCAATGCAAGTATACTCTCCACGATCACTAAGTATAGTCTGTAAGATGGTCAACTCTGAAACTATGCCACGACTTAAGGGAGAATCTTTAATGTGATAGCGAATATCAAATGAAGGATCTATACGATTTGCTTTGGCTCGCCAAGATATATCCAACGGTTGATCACCATCGGCCTCACAACGCAAAGTGACCCGATCGCCTCTTCTAACAGTTACTTGTTTCTTCGAGACTGTAACAGTGGGTCCCACTAAAACAGAAAATGTTTATAAAAATTGCTGCCTTTAAAAAAATAAAAACTTTGTTAATAGTTTACCATGAACTGTTAGTTTAATAAGTTGGCTAAGACCTGCACCTATGCCGTTATTAGCCTGACATAAATAACTGCCTTCATGTTCTCTGCCCGCTTTTGGTATTATTAAGGAGCCGTTGTTGTGCGTTTCAATAACCGATTTTGAATTGCCGTTAGAAATGCTATAACTCAATTCTCTATATTCTCCAGAATCACCTGATAAAGTAATTTTTTATTATAAATAACATAAACTATGAAACAATTTATGAACTATAGCCTATATAAAATATTACTAAAAAGATAATAACGTTCAATTCAAATAAAATAACATAAACTTTCTTTTAGAAGTAAAAAGTTTTAGTTATCACATCCTTTTTAGGTTATAGTAAAAAAACTCGTTATTTTCTTGCCTACCTATTGATTGTTTCCATTGTACTGTTGGTACCGGAAAACCATCGGCCTGACAACGTATCGCCACTGGATTACCAAGAATGGCGTCCTGATCAGTCGGTTTTATTATCCATCGTGGTGGCACTATTACACAATGTTAATCCAATATTAATATTGAAAATCATTTTATTTTCTTTATTTTTAAAGGTGCTCAAATTCTATTCATGCATATTATTTTTTTAAAAAACATTTGATAAATATTTGTTTATAACAATTTTATTTTTAATAAATTCAATGAATATATTTTCTATTCTGACTTACCAGAAAAACTAAGAATTTTATTTTAGTTCAAATCTTTAAAATATTCTTAATTAAATAAATTTTTATATAAAATTATACTAAAACAACTTAAAATGAGATAGTGAAATTAGTACTGAAATAAAAATTAAAAACGAAATGAAGAAATAGAACGCAAAAGGTATGGACAAATAAATCAGATTATCAAATATACAGTATTACAAGGTGCTCTTCTATTGTTTTTGCATTTGAATGCTGTGAATCATTACGGGGTGCTCTGTGATATGGTGCTCGATCCGTGCTGCGTGCTTAATTTTTGCTTTGGTGGCGGTTTTATGTGCTTTCCGTTAAACTTGTTTTTTTTTTAATTCTAATAGGAAGGTATTGCATTAATGTGAGAAAAAATTTAAAGATTTTTTCTATTATTTCACTGAATAAATTTAATTGATTTTCTCCTAATAAATAAACTATTTTTCCTTGGATAAATAACTCAAGCAACTCGAACTTGCTATTTATATTTCTTGACAACTTTTTGAAAAATTATGTGGTACCTTCAAAAAAAATTAAATTTTCGAAAGAGATTAACTGTGCCTTCGCACAAGTAAAGCTTTCTTTGTAAAGACTGTAGTTCATTAAAGAAAGAGAGAGAGAGAGAGAGAGAGAGAGAGAAAAAAGAAAGAATTGAAGGACAAACTTTCTTGTACTTGAGAATTCCGTTTTGTTTTTCATTTGTGGTATAAAGAATTGCCAAGCCAGCGAATCAAAAATGGCCTTCAACGGAAAAATGTTCTAACGAAAAAAAAACTTTGTAAAAGTAAACTTTCCCTGTTTAAATATTTCTGATATTAAACTTTTTCAATGTGAATGCAGTATAACGATATATACTTATGTATATATATAACATGTATATACTATGTACTTCATAGTAGTAATATTTTAATTTAAATTAAACTAATATAACTTAGGCATATTCCGAATTATTATATTTGTTTTACTCATGATTACGTAAAATATAACATCGAAAACATAACTTGATCACGATACTTAAATGTTTTAGAAAGAAAATAATAAATTTGAAATAGGTTTTATTGGAAACCAATTTCGTCAGCTTAATAGTGTTTTAAATTAAACAACGTGCCCCATGTGAAATTTTGGTTTAATTTGTTTTTTGTTGTTGTCAGTTTTCCTAATTTTGTTAATGTTTCAAGCTGGTAGCTTTCATCTCGAAATTAGTTAGTACGTTGGCATTAAGTTTTTCAAAGCAATACATTCCACGTTTCTCTTTACGAATGGAAATAATGTGATATAATTGTGAAGTGATTTTTAAAACTGAGCAAGTGCCACATTTAGTAGATAATTTTAACACAAATTACCGGATACGGAAAGCATGGCCACATATTCGACTAATCCAGCACGGTTGGTTACGCGACACGTATAATTGCCATTATGGCGAGATGTGACATTGTGTATGGAGAGAATGCTTGAGAATGGCGCATATTCATTAATTGTCAACGAAGGATCTGGTGATTTTAAAATGCCATTGCCGGCACCACTATGCACATCCTGTTGATTGTTAAGGCCATCCCCACTGCCACTTTGTATGGGTACTTCATCTTTGAGCCAAGTTATATTGAAAGGCTGGTCCCCTTGACTGCTCGAGCACATGAGTTGTGTTCGCATACCTTCGGTTATTTCGTCTTCAAAACTAAAGGGTGAAATACGTGGCGGAACTAAAGAGAGTTTAAGAAAGATATTCATGTAGAATTTAATATTACAGATCTAAAATAAAAGCATAATTGAATACAGTTCAGATTCTTTTAAGAGAGCCGTAGGGTAAAGACAAAAAAAAACCCAACTAAAAAATTAAATAAATTTAAAAAGAATTTTATAAATTTATGCTTTAGATATGACAAAACATCAACATGCAAAAAATAAAGACGAATAAAAATATTAAAGCAAATTCAAGTGCGTCATTAAACATGCAATACGGTTAATGAGTTTAAATAAATATATATGTTTGTATAAGCGCTGAGCTAATGCAATCAACAAACTTATATATATTAATATATAGTAAATACTTAGATATGCATTCATCATATACCATTAACTCTTAGCTGTGCAGAGTGCGATACGGTTGCGGCATCGTTTTGGACGCGACATGTGTAGGTGCCGCTCTGAGCCCTCGTCACACTTGTTATGCTAAGGGAAGTGGTGAAATCATCATTTTGGCGAATTGTCACTACGCCGCCTCTTCCTTCACCACCGCTACTACCATCATCATTCGTGTAGGATATGCCACTATGAGCGTGGGCATGGCCATAGTTGATCGATGTCGTATGTGAGCCGGAGCCCGATGCAGCAACGTCACCGGTACCACTAATCCCACCGCTAACACTGCCGCTGTCGCGTGCACTGTGCGAAGACTGCATTACTGCAGTCCCCGCCGTCTGTAGAGGTTTTCCATCCTTAAGCCAGGTGAATGTAAGCGGTAGGTCACCGGTGCCAATGACACATTGAATGCTTGTACGATCGCCGACATTCAGATCGCGGGCGAATGAAAATGGTGTAATCTTGGGCGGAACTAAAATTTTATATATGGACATGTGTGATGTTTTTTCTTTCTTCGTATTTATATTAACTCTATTTTTAATTCTTAACTTATCAAATTTGAGATTTAAATAGGAGATAATCATTTAATTTTAATTGGCCAGTCATTATAATTCTTGATTCTGGTGATCAATTGAAAGCAAAGAATAATTCTTGGTGTTTTAAGCCATGTAAGAAAAGCAGGGAAAATCATTTTTGGTTTTAAAATCTTTTTGCAAAAATCGATTTATTATTTTTAGCATTGAATACAATTTTATTGTTAAGAAAACAATAAAATAAACTCAATAAAAAATTACCAAAAAAAAAAAAAAATAAAATAAAAAACTCAACTAAACAAAAAGTCATCAAAAACTTAGATTGAACTATTTGTTTGTTTCGTTTTTAAATAATTAATTACGTCAGTTTGCTGGCAGTCAAAAAATTATTTAATTTATTCTCCTTTTTTTAGAACGATCATTTCCACCTTTTTTTAATGTGGTGAGGAGCGTCGAATATTTCAGTGATTGTATGTGACATGCGTTCGTCCCTACATGAACAGTGGTGTTTATTTCAGCACAGATATTTGTTAATAAAATAATTATTAGATACGATTTGTGCAATCAAATGAATGTTTATTAGACCAGCTCAAAATTAAAAAAAAAAATTACTTTCATACATTACTAGAAAAGTTACAACCAAGAAGTTAAATAATGCTACAGCAAAATGCAATCAGTCCTTACTTTTTCATAGTGTCACGAGTTTTGGACTAAGTATTTTGGAAAGACCATTAGAAAAAAATTCTTAATAAGGGTATTATACGTATATGCAAAAGCTGTGTCGATCTATGAGGATTTAGCCCAGCTTGCGGTCTGCTGATTAATCTGCTTTGAAATTCGGGGGATAGTAATGACAATTAAGACAGTGACTTTAATTGCCCTTTTACGCCTACACCGCTGAGCGGCTTATTCATAATTTTAGCAACTTATATACAACATGAACATTAAACTACAGTTTCTCCTGAACCATTTGAAACGTTTTTCAAGAATTATAGTTAATTTAGTTGAACGGCAGGGGAAAATCTTTTTCCAAAATATCTACGCTATGAATCATAATCATATAAAATTGATTATGAATAAACGATATTGTAACTTGAAAACTGAACTTCATGCAGCAGTAATATAAAGTTAAATTTTTGTATAACTTTTAATAAATCAAATCATTTGCTGGCAGTCAAAAAATTTCTTTTTGAGTAGGTCTAACAAACAATCATCCATATGTAGATACATATACATGTATGTACATTAGAGTTTTTCTTTTGTCGGACTATTTTATTTCCCGGGAAAGCGGGATTGATTTTTCAATTTCCCGGGAATACCAAACGATACAAAAATTATTTAATTTAATTTAATTAAATTTATTTTAATAAAAAACAAAAAACAATCCATGATGAGATCTATTAATATGGTTTATAAATGCATTAAATGTTAGTTAAAATTATTATAAAATTTGGATATTTTATATACTATTAAAGTATACATATCCCAGCAAAAAATAATCGGAAATTTTATTGGCATACAAATGCGCCTTACAGTAAGAACAAATATATGGCATTTACAAATGTAATAATGTAAGGCAGAAAATGCTACAAATTTTTAATTTTTATACATACATTGCCTTACAGTAGTGCATACTAGAAAGCAAATAAATAATTTACGACGAGAACCGAACATACAAACATGTTAGATCAAAACATCGGATGATGCAATAAAAAAATAGAGCTAAAGAAGCAATTTCACGATTTCTTTACATAGTCACTGCGCTGAATAAATCACTTAAAAGAAAATACACCAAAGTGGGACATCGCAAACAAATTTCATGCCATACATGAGCAGATTTGTACGCAATAGGACCTTGAAGTTTCCTTACAAACCTGCTTACGGCGAAGCAGTAGTTTTCGCTGAGACATTATATATTAATGCAAAACCAACAGCACTAATAAAACCAAAAAGAAAAAAACAAATAAAATTATTCAAACAAAATAATTCATTTGAAAACAGGGATTTAGTACAGAATAAGCATTTCCAGAATCGTTCAATAGCCTGTTTCTTATTTTATTTATGAAAATTCCTGTCAAAATATATATGTAGTCAAAAGAGCATTATTAATTCTCTAGACACTTTTAGTTTTTTTAACCACTTTTTTAAAAAAATTGTGATTTCTCCTTTAAAGAAAATAATTTTCTTTGAATCGAATCTTGAATTGAAGCTTTTTCCTCACTAATTGCTGCATTCAAAATTTCGTAAAATGTTAGTCTTTCACTTACGTCATTATCTCTTACATAAAAAGTATTTAGTGCATATTCGGAATCTAATCCAAAAGTTATTTTATGCAGCTGTTCTGTATATGAAATCATTAAATTTTTTTAAGCAAGTGGAAACCATTTTTGTTTGTTTTTACTGTTTAAATTTTAAAGTGTGTACATTTTTATTTCTTTTCTTTCGCCAATTTAAAATTTCAGGGAATCAGAAATTCCATCCACATTTATTTTAGCATTAACATTAACATATGTAATATATTTTCGACAAAGTGCTATGACTACCAAATGAATGATCTTAAAAACGTTTAACGTGTTATTTAAAATGATAATATTATCTTCATTTGACAGTTCAGCGTGTTTTAAATCAATCAAGCGCTTTTAAAAAATCCCGGGATTTTCCGTACAAATCTCCCAAAATTTCTTTTACGGAAAATGTGCGGGATTCCAGGAAATCCCGAATAAAAAACTCTAATGTATATACATGTGTACCAATGGATTATTGCAAGTGAGGGAAAGTTTGTGTGGATTTATAAATTCACCACACAGTTGGTTTGTTGCATTTATCTAACCGCGTGGTGCATATTAATGTTTGTCAGAGTGGACGACCGCATGGCACATAAACAACAATGCCCCATAATGAGGATTTATGCATATTTGAATTAATATCTTTACCAAACATACAACTGTGGCGGGCGCCGCACCTAGCGCCGCGTTCAAATGCAGGGGTGCAGTTTATTAAACTTAATTATAAAAAAATAATATACGAAAACAAAGGAAACTTTCAAAATGGTGTTACATTAATAATTGAAATAAAAGTGAGAAAAGTAATTGTGCATTTAGTTTATTTTATTAACAAAAAATAGGTGCTGAGACAATAAGACATATTGTGGTGGTAGAATATAAAAAAGTTTACAATAATTATTTTGCATATTCTTTATATTATTTTATTGTTAAATTTATTTTTTGTTTTCACATTATTTTTGGTGCAACAAATGTCGTGCAAAAAAGTTAATTGATCATCACTCATACGAATGGTAAACAAGTCAAAGTAAGAAAGAAAAGGAAACGAAACAAAAAAAAAAGAAAACGCTCAAAACGGAAATGCCATCATCATTTACAATGGTGCAATACAATGGTTTATACCTACACATACACACAATCTGTATTCATATGTATGTGTAATATACTGCATGTAGCTGTGTGTGTTTAAAGTTGTGCAAATGTATGTTAGTACATATTTTAAAGATAATAGCAATGCAATTAAAGCTAAATCATAACACTTTTGTTTTAGTCTTATTATTTTTTAAAATACCAAAAAAAAACATAAATAATTTGAAAAGAATTTGTGTATGTAAATGAAAAGCTTCCGAAACACAAACATTAAAATAACAAAAGAAATAAATGCAACAAATTAAAAAAATAAAAAAAATAAAACTGATTGAAACTTTTCCGTTTTTTTTTATTTGTATTTAATATTATTAGTTAAACTTATCACGTGCTTCTCTCATCATTTATTTGTGCATGTGTCAGTAGTATAACGTATAATTTAAATAGAAAAAAATTTTACAATAAAAACAATGAAAACACAAACGCTGCTGTTTTTCTACAATTCAATAAATTTTAAAATGCATATACATATGTATGTAATTAGTATACATATGTACGTGTGTATGTGTTTATTATATGTTTGGGCAAATATTTGTATTTGTGTATGTGTACATATGCTTTTCAACAACATAGTCTAATTTTGAACCAATTTTCGATAAAAATTTATTAGGCCAAAAATGTTTTTATTGTGAACGTACATAAATATTTAAATACCATTGCTAAAACAAATTCATTTAAAAAACATACAAAGTTAATGTTGTACATTTAAATGTCTGTAAATGTGCAAGTTGCATATTTGCAAATAGGGATAATATGCTTTAATTGTTTGCTAGAAAATCTTACTCTAAGCGCATATGAAATTTTGAATTAAAAAAAAAATTTAAGACGTGATTTTATATTTTCTCTAACTTACCTAAATTAAATAAAACAAGTAAGAGCGCTATATTTGGCGGTATCAAATCTTTTATACCCTTCACTACGTGTATCTCAAAAAAATTTTTTTTGCTTATATCTCGAAAAAAAAATGTTTTATTTCTCAAAAGGCATGTCTAATTTCTGATTGTTTGATACCAATAACGCGTCCGTACAACATCGGGGCTGAGAAAACTTGATTTCAACAGACGGTACTCGTCTTTTTTGGCTTATATCTCAGTCAGTTATTAAGCAATTTTAATGGTTAATAGCAAACATCGCAGGAAAATTTCTGATCGTTTAATACAGTAACGCGTCCGTACGATATCGGGGGGCTGAGGAAAGTTGATTTCAACAGACTGACAGACGGACAGACGGAC
>NDXZ01017343.1:22084-33899 GCA_003055125.1 Paykullia maculata
TGCTGAATTGTTGTGCTTTCGGATTCTCCTGCCCAAGCAACACAGATTGGTCTAAAGTCGACTCCGGCCGACTCGTTCGACATCGTACCGTTCACGCTACGACTCAAATTTTAGCCATTTTGCGGAATAGGAATCCTGTACTTTGCCGACCGCCACTTTTCCGACCAACAGTATAGCAATAACGAACAGAGGATTGAAATGGTATTTTCTTTTCATTTAAGTGACTGATTTTATTATAATGTTGGTCGGCTAAATATAAATAAATAAGAAAAAAAAGCGAATCAAGCGACTAATGTTACTTTAAAGTTGGTCGGATAAGTTCTTTTTTCCGTTTCTTTTTGCAAATCTATACAAAAATGCATGTGATTATTAAATATATTTTGCCAGACCAAAAATGTATCAAAAGTGGACTAAATCTAAAAAATTTCTTACCAAATCCGACCATTCAAGTCGTGAAATAGTCAGAATGTGTTGCTTGGGAACTTATATCGTTCTTAACTTTTGATGCATTTCGAAACACATGTGTCCTTTTTTCGTTATACATGGGTGACAAGGGGATATATAATAAGATTGTCATTCCGTCTGTAATTACTACAATACAAATTACATACATTTTGATCCGTTTGTGGTATTGGACGGCAATTAGGTCATGTCAGTCTATAAGTAAATTAAAATCAACTTTCCTAAGCTCTACAATATTCATATACTTTTTTTTATATTAATAATGATACCAAAAGCAGTTAATTGAAATATGTAGTTTGGGCATCTTTTTTCAGAATCATGTAAAACAAGATATTAGGAAAACTGCCTTAAAAAGTTCTAAAATGTTTCTTTTCATTTCTCATCTTACAAATGCTTCTTAAGTGTAGATGAGGCGAACACAAATGCCTTTATGGAGTATTAATGCATGCATACTAGGGATTGGCAAATGCAAAAAATACCGAAATTTTTCTATCGATTGGTCCAGACAATATATATCAATTTGAAAATATCGATATTTCGATTTATTTTATAAATTCAATTTATATAGAAAAAACGAACTTTATATAACAAACAGTAATTTTTTATTGATATACAACGGTTAACATAGAAACAATTATTATAGAAAACTATACATATTTGTGCTTAAACTACGAAATAAGGCGCGGTAAAAATTAAATAGAACCAGTAGTTATTAGATATGGGTATGTGTAAATAAATGTTTTTCTTGCTGAGTAAAAAATAAGTTGTTGTATTGTAAATTCAATGTAAAATAGACATAAAAAGATGTTGTTGAATTATCGAAATATTAACGTTAACGTCTACATACAATTATATACAATTGTGTGCTATGTTAGTTATGGGAAAATTATTTTTGGTCGATAAGAGAGTGTCATATGTGGCAATTAATCTGCCTTCTCGAAAAAAAGTATTAAGAGAATTCTCGTAATTTTAGTCGAAGTCTTTTTGGATAAACTTAAATTTAAGGTCAGATAAACGAGAATGATATAAAAATGAAGAAATAAACTCACACCAGAATTACCAAGTTCCGCTTGTGGTTGTTGTTTATATTGTTGTGGTCATTTGTGAAATGTTCTCAAAAGCAGATGTAGCCATAAATATATTTGAGCACACTAACATAAATAAGCCTAGATGCAAAGATACTTACTTATGTATATGTATGACATATATACATTAGGGTGGCGCAAAAACTGTTATAGACTGTTATAAAACATGTAATGACAACAACGCGTGTTTAATTTGATCCCGTTTAGGTTATTTGCAAATCTGCAGCAACCAAATTTTATTCACACCCGTAACCGTCAACTGTGAAAATTGAAAATTGCTATTTACAGTTTCATACTTGGGTTGCATTCAGCGTTCTATTGTGCATATTTTGTGGATAATAATATTTCGATTATATGGTTTTGTTATGAACGTACTTTTAACAAAGCATTACCCATGTCAAGTTATGTGTGTCCAACATTTTACGTTGGTTCTTTCTAAAGCAGGGTCGTCCAAACACCTACATTCACAATTAATGCTTCTCTCAGTTTTTTGTTTTTGAGCGTAATTGTTTGCCTTTTATTCCACTGAAAAAAAATGTGTATTTGAACTGAATTTTAATTTATTCCGCCCTATCAATATTTGATAATTTTTCATACTCGCCATGACATAAGCGATAATGCCTTTCTATAAAAAATTGTTAATAACGGATCACAATGTCTCCCATTCAATGTGAAACATTTTGTTGTCTAGTAACAAAGCGACTACACAACCTACTCATATGAATGATCAAACCAGACTAAATATTTTTGTTAATTCTTCCATTCTGTTTGGTCAGTGTTAGTCTAGTAAAAAAAGATAAAAATACAAATTATTTCTTATACTATTTTCATTATTTTGAGAGCATTCGCACATGTGCGGTCTCTTGCACGGCCCTGTTCTAAAGTCATCGTTATGTATTTAGTTTATCAAGCATCCTTTTGTGTCTTCGAGAAGAGTTGCTTCAGCAATATATCTGACAGTAGTCCCGATAGTAGAAGCTGTGTTACAGGTGAACACATCAAACAGAGGGTGATCCTTAAGTCAGTATCTGATAATTACTGGTTTTATTACATTTTTAAATCGGCTTACTTCGTAGTTTAAGCACAAATAAAGTTTTCTATATTATATGTTTCTTTGTAAATCGTTAAACATAAAAAAAATGCTTTTTTTACATAAAGTTCTTTTTTTTCTCTATTTTATGAATTTACGAAAAATATCGATAAATCATTATATTTTCAAATCGATATATATCGATCGAAATCGATATTGAAAAAAATATCACTATTTTTTTCGCATTTGCCCATCACTAACATACATACAACGAAATGTATGTAAGTAAATGTATTTAGACATGTACATATACATATATGTACATCCATTCATACATACACTGTGGTGCAAAATTGAGCCAATGTTTTGAACAAAGTACGTAACTCAATTATTATATAGTTTTTATTTATTATATAAATTGTTTGCTAAATTAGAAATATGCGTCTATAGAAAACATAAAACATGAGCTGTGGGTCAAAATTCGTAGATTTTGAGGCTAAACTGTATCAATCTATGCCAAAAAGGATGGATCAGTCGAAGAAAGTAAAAGAATACTGAATTAATTATTGAATTTAGATGAACAAAACCTTGAAGCAAAAGTGTGCCAATGGTCTGAATTAGAAAACATTTTATTTTTTATAAACTTAAGTTATGAATGAATGTTTTGCCATTGTTTTATATTTACTATGGACGTATATTTTTAATTTAGCAAACAATTTAGAAATAAATTTAATAAAAACTATAAAATAATTGAGTTACGTACATTGTTTAAAACATTGGCTCGATTTTGCACCACAGTGAGTGTTTGCGTAGGTCTCTACATACTTTGGTATTTTATGGCCTAAAAATATATACACCTCGAATTAGTTTTAAAGTTTTATTTTTCGAAACACCGACATACAACAGATTTTGGAATTCTTCCGTTCGATATAGTAGGTACCTAGAATATTGTCCCGCATATAAAACGGGGCATCCTAATAGAGATGGATTTAAATATGTAAGTATATGTATGCATCACTGACTATGTTGATTGTAAAATTGGAACGAACATGTACATGCATGCATTTACAGAATTTAAAATGGTCAAATTCTTGTGCAATTTCATACTATTGTTTTTGTTTTTTTTTCTGTTTCTGGTGCTTGGCAGTCTAGGATTTTTTAACATTTTTACCAGCTTCGTGCTTGAAATTGAAATTGATTGCAATTCTTTTTTTTTTTTTGTTTGATGCTAGATTTTTATTAAAAAAAATTTTAAAACGAAACAATTTGTTTTCGTTTTATTCTGCTGCCGTTGTACACACTCGTTATTACATACATACATAGAGACATATATGTTTATGTTTGTACAAATATTTCTAGATATGTATCGTATGTATGTATGTGAAATAGTTAGATGCAAGAAGGATGTACTTACATTAGGCAATGCAAAACCATCCAATTGCCAAACTATTTTCGGTGTCGGATTGCCGCTTGCACTGCACTTTAATGAAACAGATGGTCCTGGCTGCATTGTTTGCTCGATAAACTTGTAGATAAGTTGTGGTGCTACTTCTGCAATTTAAGAAAACAAAAAAACAAACAAAAAATGAGATCCACAATAAATACATACTCATTCGTATACACGAACCTACCACTCACGCATATATCAAATAACTATAAAAGCCTAAGAGGCACATGTATCTATGTTTGTATGTAAAGATTCCTGTTACTTACCTCCTAATCTTAATTCAGCCGTTGCTTGTACAGATTCCAAATCATTTTTCACCATACACTGGTACATGCCTTTATCTTCTTTTGTAATTGAGGTAATACGCATATGTTCTTTCGACAACAAACGTACACGGGCGCCCGCTCTCAGTGGATGACCGTCCTTAAGCCAGGAGATACTTTGTTTGGGAAACCCCGAAATGCTACAAATCTAAAATTCAAATTAATGATTGTTAGTTTTTTCTTTCTTTTATGTATGAGCATGGATCACTGTGTGTGTGTAGAAACATTTGTACAATAATAAAACCAGAAAAAGAAACCCTTTTCAAGTTTTATTATTTATTTTTCTACGCAAGCACACATACACCCAATCACACAATAACATGCATACATACATAGACTTTTGGTATAACAGAGAGGAGATTAAAAGCCCTAAAATACATCTACATATGTGACTTTGTTTTTACTGTTTGAATTTTTTTTTATATTTTTGTATTTGTTGGTTTTATTTGGTTCTATTTTTAGTGTTTGTGCTTGTGTATGGGTGCAGTTGAAATGTGTGTGATTTAGTAATTTTGTTTTCATTTCCGTTTGGAAAGGAAGCAGCTTGTGTGCATGTGAGTATTACGTACCAAATCTGCAGTTTTTCCTAAATTGACTGTTTGCACAGTGGGCTGTATGGCTGCTGTCAGCGGTGAGGTAATAGAAATTTGCACTTCAAGTGTTTCACTGCCCTCCGAATTGTTGGCTGTGCAATAGAAAGCACCATTGTCTGACTTGTCCACTGCGGTTATAATCAGCGTACCATCCTTAATTTTAGCTCGTCCTGTTGCCAACAAATGCTGTATGGATTCTTCGTTATTTGGTCGTTTAGTATGCCAACTAAAATTTAAATTGCAAATTAACGAAATAAATATATACATATAAATCCTATACACACGCACATACATACACATAATAAAATGAATGCTAAAAATTACAACATTCTTTTCAGCATTTGACAAGCATTTGCCCAAAAAAAAATGGAATGAAAAGTTTTTAATTTACTGTGTAATTTTAAAATCGTATTACAGAGAAGTCACTGAATCGAAAAGAATAAAAAACGATTACGGCTGAACAGCGATTTTGCTTAAAAAGCCAGAAAATTAATAATACCTTTACTTGTGGTAGGTTGATATAGTTTTGATATAAAAAATAGAAACATATTAATTTTTATTTATTTATTTGAAAAAATATATATTAAAAATTAAGGAAACATTTTGTAAGATATTCATAGACCGCTGCTAGAAAAGGAAAACGACCTAGTCCGAATTGTAATTCTTGTTGATCTATGAAATTACTTTTTTTTTAAATTCGGTTTTCAAATTATTTGAAGAATATATTTAAAAATCGCTCTCAAATGTGGTTCCATGCAAAAATGCTGGTTAATCGCACTTAAAGTTCTTTATATTGTCATTGAAAAAAAATGATTTATTAATTATAATAATCTTTTCTATGGTCAATATTTTGCAAAAGTATCTTATGTCAGTTTAGTTTTGACAGCGCCAATAATACGCGACAGGCAAACCCTTGGCAGGACCTGAACCGATCTATTGGCTGAAAAAATAAAAGCAACGCGTGAAAATGTGGCAAAGAATTTAACATTTGCATATTTCGCGGCGTTTCCAGTGCCGCATTTTGTCATTATACTTAGAAATAAATTCAGATAATTTTACAATAACTACAGTTTTTATAATACAGCCGCAAGATTTTGGAACTCAACGACGAAATAGAAGCGTTTCTGACGTTGTTCATTTCTATGAGACGCCTAAAACTTATACTTTATATTTAAAACGATAAAAATTTATAGTGTTGTTAATGTTAATGTTTCCAGTTAACATACTAACATTTCCTAACAAAACACTCTTTGTCTTTATAATTTATTTTAAGTAAAATATTTACTAGTGCATTTTGTAAGAAAATAATTTATTTTTTTTTTTATTCCGGCTCTTGGGTATAAACGAACTTCTTGTTGAGAAAATATAAAAAACAAAGCAATAAAATTGAAAACAGTTTCTATATCAAGTATTCTTTGGTAAATTTTATAAAAAGAAAATCTTCCTCAATTATTTTTACCCCCTGTTTTTTTTTTTATTATTCGTTCAATTTTTATAATTTTAAAAGCTGTGCGTCAATGCAAATTGATGTGGAACTATTTTCTTCCATAGTTTTTTATTCTTATTTTTATTTCTCTTTGGGTTTCTTTTTCTAGTCGTCTATGTAATTGTATGTGTGTGGGATTCTTTTTATTTTTCTTGGTATAAATATCAATTTTATTTTATTTCCTTTTTATCATCAGGTTAGTGGTTGGTTGGGTTGGTCGTTTATTGGTTTTTATTTTTTGCATTTATTTTTATTTTTCTTTCTATTTATTTTACGGTTTCTAGGTAAAAAGAAGGCGATAAAGAATTGATGGTTACATTTAAATACTTTGCAGAAATTGAGTTAAGTGGCAGCAGCAACAAATATAAGAACATTTTTAAAAGCAGCAGCTGCTTCAAATAAAATTGTATCTTTAAAATTTTGTTGCTTTAAATTTCTATTTTAACATCAAAAAAAAAACTTTTTAAGAAGAGAAGTTTGAAATTTAAAAACTGCTTGGTGTAGGTACAAATAATAGAGTAAAGTGAGAGAGTTTATTAAATTTGTTGCAATTATTTTCATATATAATATAGGCAAAGATAAATATGTATTTTCCCGGTTTCCCCCCTTTTTTGTACTTTTTTAGTCCACATTCCAGTGTCTTTATTTTTTTTTCTCAAAAAGTTGTCTTAATAGCAGTAGCAGCTTCTGAAGCTTTTCATTAATTCTATCAAAATTCAAAAAATATTTTTTTTAATAAGTACGATTTTTAACCCTATAAGTTGGAATATCCATAAAGTACCAAAAACGTATTTATATTTTTTGGAGATGTTACGAATACAGTTTAAATAAAATGTCTTTGTTTATTGGTTTAGAAGTTCAAGAAGCCCAAAAAAAGAACCAAAATAAAAGGGTTAAACATTACCCTATTTTACCACCTAGGCCCCAAATTTGAAAAAAATACCTTATTTTTTGTACCTTAAATTTTGTTTCTATCTTGTTTGGTTTTGAAGATAGAAGGTGACCTATTTTTCCCTTTTTACCCCCTTAATATTTGAATTTCCAAAAATCCCTTCTTAGTGAATCTATACAACGGGAGAGGAACCCACAGTCCAAATTATAAGTATCTCATTTTTTATTCCTATAAGTTTGAGCTTCTAAAAAGTACCAAAAACGTATTCATATTTTTCGCTGTTAAAATTATATTTCTAACTTCATTGGTTAAGAAGTTGCAAGGGGAAACCAAGAAAGTACCAAAATATAATTTTTACCTGTTTTTACCCTCTAATCACTCGAAATTCAAAAAAGTACCAGACACCTGTCAGCTTATTTTTTGGGACAAATATAATGCTTTTTAAACTTTGTGTATATCTGGTTTAGTTTAGCAAATATAAGGTTACAGATTTTATAATTATTTCTATCCCCTTTTTACCCTTTTTTACCCCTAAATTTTGAATTTCCGACAATCCCTTTTTAGTTGATCTAGACAGCGGGTGGAGCCCACTGCCCAAATTGCATGTCTCTACCTATATTCGTTTGGGCTGTACGATAATAAATCAGCTACTTAGTCAATCATCAACCTTGCTCTTTTACGTATAAAGGTGAAAAGTGGGCGTAGCATCCAAAATTTCCCAAAACATTTTAGCCTATTGTTTCTTTGACTATCAGTAACATGCTGTAAAAATTTCAAAAAATCGGTCCAACATTGAGGGAGGGGAAAATTTTACCCCTTTTGCCCTATTTTACGCCCTTGAACACAAAAAAAATAATTCGTTTAGCCCCTTAATAATTAATAGATTCTTTTCCCTATACATATATGTGTATATGTAATTGCAACATTTATTTTGGGGTTTATTTCTGGAAACCTTTTTTGCCAGTGCGCCCTCAAATGCCAAAGATTATTAAGAAATCAAGCTTTTTAAGATCCGTAATAGTTGTGTGTCAGAAGTAATTTTAGGAATTTAAGTGTTTTAGATCAAAATCATTTCATAACAAACAGAGATATGAGCAAAAAGTACAACTGCCGGTTTTTTAACATTCGTTTTAACATAAATTGAATTGAATTTTGTTTGCTTCGCCTTTTTTTCTTACATGTGTGTGTGAGATGAGATATACAACTTATTAGTGTTGTAAAAGCATTGAGTATTTGAGTACTGAGTACTCAATACCAAGTATTTTTCCCGGTACTCAATACCCAAAAGTAAGTACTCAATACTTTCAGGGTTGCATTTTGTGGTATATAAGCGAAAGTTTTCCTTTAATATACAACAAACTAATACAACGCTGTGTAAAAAAAATGTAAGTATTTTAATATTTTTAATAAAATATATATATTTTTTTAATGAATTTATATACATTAATATTTATTTTCTATATAAATCACTAAATGTGCTACAATAAAAATATTTTTTGACCTTTTATGTATGTACATAGATATGTATAAGTGGTTTTACTTTTAAATAAAAAAAGCCGTTTAGTAGTAGTATCGAGTACTCAAATGAAAAAGTATCGAGTAGTATTGAGTAGTCAAAAGTAACCACTTTTTACAACACTACAACTTATAACAAACCCTTTGGCTGTGTCAAATCTTATATACCCTTTACTACGTCTATTTTTGTATTTATGTAAGTGTAAATTTACATGTCCTAAAGGAATTTAAAGTCTTAAAACACTTGATTTTTTTATGATATACATAAATGTTTTCCAAATTGGTTTTGTATCCGTATTTTTGCGGATTAATTTTTTTCAAATTTTCCAAATTTTTGTTAAAAAAAATTGTAGATTTTTTTACTTATGTCTCATTATTTTTTTTGAATTCCATTTCCCAAATGGAATTCCTTACGCACAAATATAATTAATTTTTGTGTAAAAAAAAATGTTTTTTGCTTAAATCTCGTTAATTGTCAGATTTTGGTAATTTTTAATAAAAAGAATCTCGGGTTTCTGATGGATTACAGTAATGGATTCGTACGACATCGGGGGTCTAAGAAAAGTTAATTGTAACAAAAATTACAAACCCTTGCCACCTGTGGTGAAGGGTATAAAAATAATTTTGGAAAAATATTATGAGTCCGGACAGCATTGCTGACACCAAATAAATTTTTCTGTTTTACTTTCCAGGCCGGGTTTTACTTTCATTTACATCTGCCATTTTTATTTATTTTTGGCTGCTTTTAAACAATTTTATTAAAGAGACTTAAAAAAAGATTAAAGCGTTCAACAAATTTGTGGTACAATGTATTTCCTTTGTATGGGTATGCTTCTGTCCGTGCTCCGATTCCAACTGTTTTTCCTCATACATATAAGTAAATTATTACCACTATTACGCAAAGTTAAGGGTCTCTCTTTATAGTTCCCTAAATATGTCTTATTTTTATTGTATGTGGAACTCACTTCTACTGCTTCAATCTCAGCTGCTTTTAATCTTGCAAAGTTTTATACATATAAGGATAAATAGTTTGAAAAATATATGAAAAATCCCATTTCCTTGCTGTATTCCTATCCATTTTTGACTGCAAATAAGCAATAGTTATCAAAGGACTATGCAAAGTTCAAAGTGTTTATCGTTTAGAATTCCACAATATTATAAAATTCTGATGTCAATTTCTTTTAGGATAATTAAGATTAAAATAATAATTTTGTTCTTTAATAAAAAAAATATTTAATCCTTACTTACATTCAATAATATTTTAAAATACATATTTATTTTCCAAGTATGCTCTGCGGGTTTGTTATATTTGTTTTAAATAAGTATATGTAACTTGCATTTTATCTGGTCATTTCTGGGTAAGATATCCTAAGTATGATAAATTAGTAATTTAAAGGACATTTTCTTTTAACTTTGAGAGCCTTTTAGCTAAATCTACTTACTTGCATAGAGCCTATAATAGTAAAGGTTCTAAAAAAAATAATCCTTTAGATTTTACATTAAATACAAGAAAATCTTTAGAAAACCCTTATAAGTTGCTCTACAATGTATGTGTGTATGTAAGTATGTTTGTATATATGAGACACCTAAGACAATCTTATTAACAAAAAATCTTCAAAAATTATCTTTTTTTGGCATTCTTTGAGATAGGACAGTGATTAAGTGTATGACTATAAGACTTCGACATAACCAAATTGTACTGAGAATTTGTGTTTTACTTTATATTTTTTCTGTAGTAGTTGTTTTTGTTGTATCCTTCTTTTCTATTTTATTAAACATTTTTTCCTGTATCTTTGTTGAAATTTCTCTTTTTCATTTTGATTGTTAGCAAGAAGGATCTTTAATTCATTTGAGTGTGTTTGTTTCTTTGTACACGTACATATGCGTATTATGTAGTAGGGGAGAGTGGAATGGCAAAGCATTTGTACTGATATTCATTGTGTAAAAGGTTGCGAACCCTAGGAGATACTGTTATAAAGACCGTCAGTTGTTTTGTTTTCTTACGTTATGATTGTATGCATATGTATGTATGTGTGTGCTTATGATTTCGAACAATTGCTACTGCATACATGTGTGTATGTATAATACATATGTATATGAAGGTATATACATATACATATGTATAGTTTTTTGCTGCTACTCCTTTTTTTTAAATTCGATGGTTACACATACATATGTATGCATGGATATGTATGTATATACACACATATATACATATCTATATACCATAGTATATATAAAAGCTGCCTCCGTGCGTGTATACGAGAGCAATCTAAACGGAAATTAGGCTCCTAGATTTTAAAGAAATAAGTTTTTCCATAAAATTACAAACCAATTTATATCTGAGTGGCGCATAGTTGGTTACAGTGGCCTCTTGTTAAAACAAACAGCTTGAATGGTGTATATACATATGTACTTAGGAATATCACATTTGACTATCTATTCAGGACCGAACTGATCAAGAAAAAATATACGTCATTATAAACTACAATAAAATCGTTAAAGTTCTATTATAAGAACATCAAAAAGTCTACATTAGGCCGGATAATGCTTACGACGTATGGTTAAATTAAAGCACACAGATAAAAAAGATAGCGTGTTGTCGAAAAAGTAAGGTTAAATGTTGTTGCATTTGTTTCCCTTATCCCAAAAGAAATAAAACAATCAGTGCAGCAATTGTTTTCAATATGTCACTCCATTGAGGATAAGAATGCTTCTTGCAAAAGCTTATTTGATTCCAGGCCTTACTTATGGTTGTGAATTGCTTTCCAATTGTGATAGCGTCAGTACGCGAAAACTTGAAGTTTTATACAATAACATCATAAGATACGTATACACCCTTAGAAGAAGGGACCATGTTTCTATATACGCGTGGACATTATATGGTGTATCATTTAGGAATTTATTAAATAAAAGAGTGTTAACTTTACTGCATTAAATTCTTTACACTGGGAAACCGCAATATTTGTTTCAGAGAGTTAG
>NDXZ01017351.1:0-14608 GCA_003055125.1 Paykullia maculata
AGTTTTTCAAAAAAAAGAAATGGCAACGCTGATTGTGGTATATATCTTTTTACATTCCATAACTCTGACAGACATTCATATACCTCAATAAACCCTTATAGATATGCGCGCTCTAACCGTTTGCCTGCAAAAATTCAAATGAAATTTGTATTGAGTATGTCAGAATAGCTATTAAACGAGTATAATGGCATGATGCATATCGCATGCCTAGTATGACCGTCTGATAGCCCCTTAAGACAACAACAAACTTTTCCTACCTGTGAGAAGGTGAAGTTGCTCAAATTTGTACCAGAAACATAGACAACCGAATGGCAATGCGAATAGGGGTATAAAAAAGCAAGTCTTTGCTAAAATGGTAGTCAGTTGGTAAAAAGCTACGATCAAATCAATTTAGCGGTGAAATATGTTATTGTATTAGTGTTTTATTTAGTATATGATGTACCGTAATAAATATATATATATAAAAAGAATAATACAACCTTTTCAAATGTCTATCCTTTATCAAAATGAAGTGTTTTTTTCCCCCCAAAAATACAACGTCACTTTAACGCGACAACCTAACAAACGTTTTTGGTGCAAGAACTAATAATAAAAAATTAAAAAAATTATTTTTATAAGCGTTCAAAATATTTAAAAAAAAATTTTTGTACAACTTTCGTAGACATTCACATAATGTCAATACTCGTTATACAATCACTTTTTAAAATAGATTCACCTTTAATGTGCAACAAGTGGTATAAACATTTACAAACACCTCAAAAAAAGTTTTAAAACTTATTTTTATGTATACGAGTATTAAGAACAAGCATGCATATATTTGCATATGTCTATAAATGCTAATATGTACAAACATATGTTTATGAACTTTTGCATGCATCTATAAAAAAACATCATTTTGCGTGTACAACCTTAAGTGTATCGTTTTAATGCTGTAGCAACGAGCATAAATATAAGTGCATTAAGCTTTAAAATCATTTTATATAAACGCAAGAACATGTCTTTTATTTTGCTCATAAAAAGTGTCTTAACGCTGTTGCTTTATTTTGTGGTGTTTGTACACATATGTATATGTATGTTAAAATATTTAATAGTTATATATCTAGATAGATATGTAGATCTTGGTACAGGAGTAATATTATAACACTCTGTTTAAAGTATAAAACTACGCTATGATCCAGTTCTTATGTACTAGAAATGTTGTAACTTTCTTGTCTCTTCTCTTGTTATTCTTTTTATTTCTTTTACTAAGATTGCAGCAATTCCAGGTAAAAGTAAAATCATCACGTTAACAATTTTAATATTAATTTAAGTAAAAGTAACGTTAGCTGTTTTCTTCTTCTTATTTTATAAATTCATGCATAAATTCTCTAAAGAAAGCTTCGAGCATCTGAAATGTTGACAATTGAAATTATACCAGTGCATTTATGTTACCAGTTACATTAGAAGTGAAAGGTTTTTTATTGATTACAAGAGTTAAAACTATAACTATTAAACAAAAAAATTACAACAAATAATTTATTTAAAATATATTTCGCAATTTAATTTTATTTAAAGGACTATGGGCGTATACTTAATAAAATATTGTATCAATTATTAAATAATGCTTATACGCAGAATTATTCCCTGGAAAATAAATTAACTGCCTGGCCCACAAAATGCGAACGAAAATTTCTTTCGAATAAATATATTTTAAACAAAAAATTTAAATTTATTTTATTTACACTGAAATTAGCTGTTTCAATATGGCAACATTATCAAATTGTTAACAATTATCAAATTTAAACGGATTCAAAACCAATTATGTTCAGCAAAAAAAAAAATTTTTTTTCCCATTTTAAGATTTTCTAGGGAAAGAAGCGAAGTGTGTGGTGCGATAACGATGCACAGGTGCCACCGACTTGCGACGTACAAAATTAAATGGGCACATTTACAAAGTCAATATCAAACCTACAATTTTCCACAATTGCCTGTCTCTTATTTCAGAGTGTGCTACTGCGATCCCAACTGCTAGCAACATATTCAGAATAATAGTTGCTAGTGCATGTACAATTATTACATTTTGAAGCAGTTTAAGCAAAAGTAATCTCAGAGTTTTTCTTTTAAATAAATAGTGCTTTTTCACCAACAGCATAGCTGCTAGTCGTATTTTCTGCCTTCTATCCATTTGATCTTGAAGTAAATGATAAAAAAAATTGGTTGAAAAAGAAACAGCTGTTCACTAAAAGCAAAAACTGTCGTCTGTCAGAGTAAAACTTTAATTAATTTAAATAACATTAATAGCCTTTTAATGCAAATTAACGCTGTCGTCTGTCTACGCTATAAGACAACCTCATTTTAAATACCTCAAAATAATTTTGCATAAATGAATAAATTAAGTTCAAAAATAAAAAAGTTCAAACATTTTTAGGACAATTTGTTTTGGTTTTATTCTGGCTCAAGTTTATTTTAAATTTCTTAGAAATTTAATTTTTTTATTGTGATAATGAATTAATAATTGTTTTTGAAAAGTAAGTTTTTGCCAAAACAAGACGAGTGGAATGCATTTTCGAAACCAGCTATGGTTTTCATCATCAACACTTTTTGATCGGTGATTAGTGTTATATGTAAATATCATATATTTAACTCACAGTCTATTAGGAAATAAAGTATGGTGATTGCTTGTCGCCTATATTCATATTTCGTACCACCTGATGAGTGAGAGCTAAATTTACAACAACAACTTTCTCTGCTTTTTTTTTCTTTTTCTTTTTCTGTATTCTCATTCTCATTATCACTAGTTTTAGTCTGCTCTAGCTATCAGTTAGATCGCATAAAAGCAGTTGATTGTTTTTTAACAATCTTCTTGTTTTAATTATTATTCTTTGTTTTGGTCAGTATTCAACAGAATGTTGATATGTCATGATATGATTGTTTTGCATCGTGCCATGTGTTCTTTATTAGAATTTTAAATGTTGTTTTTACGAACTTTAATTTGTTTTTAAGACAATTATTTTATTATGTTATTTAACTTTGAATTTGGGAAACTAGTTTTTCACTTCATTCAAACGAATTTTAAGTGTTTCTTTTTCAAAAATTATGAAAATAATAATAGTAATACAAATATTAGAATATTGAAATCTTATTAAAACTAGATTTTGTTTTTATATAAATAAATAAGAAACTACACAAAAATATTATATTAAATATATTAAAACCTACAAAGGAAATAAATTCATCAAATAAAAAAATTTTTTTTGGAAGACCTAATATCAATTATTTGGCCTAATATCTCATAGAATAAATGACTTTTTATCTGAACACATAAATTATTAATTATTTCTTCGTTTTTACAAAAGTGTCTCTCGTTTTGTTTTTATCTTTGTTGGTATTATTGTTAGAGATATTGTTGTTATTTGTTTACATTACATTAGAATACTGTAATAAAAGCTGTAAACCTTTTTATGTTTGTATTTTAAAATCATGTACACACTTACGTACAAACCCAAACACATATTCAAAGAACGCCCTCATTAACATGCAAATATTTCTACAATAATTCAGAAGTTTTGAGGCAATAAAAAAAATTAGAACTTAACTCTTTATAAATACTGTTTGTAGAGGATTAAAATAGTTAAAAACGTTCGAATGCTGTTTCAATTATAAAACTCTTTTAATGTAATTATTATGAAATATTTACGTTGGACCTTTGTGTTTTACTCGGTTCCTTTGGTCATAGACTCTTTGCATCATGTTAGTAAAGAGATTCCTGCAAAAATGCATACCTTCTACGCAATGCTATTTAACATTTAAATAATACAAATGTATGTTCATATGTATGTATGTGTTAATATTAAGCCTATAGTACACGAAATGTAAAAACAAACATTTGCAAGACCACAACAACAAAATACATAGAAATGTAATTTGCTTCACTTGAGCAAATTTGCACAACTAAAACTCAGTGCAAAGTTGTCCTACAAAAGTTTACAAAACAGAATCAGCTGACTTAGTAATTTAAAACAAATAACTTTTTAATAAACAAAAAAATATACTTATTTTTTTGTCAATACTGCACACTTAGAAAAAGACACTCACGCTTTGAAGCAAAAATTAAATGCATATTTGCATTAATTGCAGATATATTACCAAGAGTGATTTCCGCTAATAAGTAAAATTTCTTTAAAAAAAAATTACAACCAAAATCACTTGCAAGAAAAATGAAAAATAAAAATGAAGCAACAAGTAAATTAAAAAAAATATAAAAAAAAAATTCCTTAACAAAAACAAAAAGTTTAATAAAGTTGGAAAAAAATTTCAAATAAACAAAACTGAAAAAATTTGTGAAATGGTCGGTTATAACGACCACGACTATCCCTTAACACCATAATATTTCAACATCAGTCTAATGTTTTTTTTGTCACAAATAAATGTGGTGTATATTATTGTCCACAAGTATTTGTAAGTGTATGTGTGTGTGTCTGTTTTCAGTTATTTATGCATTTGTTGTTTTACTAACTCCTTTTTGAGCTTAACGTATTCCCAAAATGCTTTTATTTATTGATAATAACAGGGCCATTGTTATTGTTGTTTTGTTTTCTACCAGCATTATTCCCTATTGTTTTTGCAATTTTTATTGTTTTTTATGTATTTTTCGTTTTGTGGGTTTTCTCTGGTAAATTTACAACATAACTTTGCTAATAAATTAAGTATGTACTTAACATGTTATAACACACAATCTACTATGTGTATTGGTTTATAATCGTGCTTTTTGTTGTTTTTTGCTTTAATTTATGCATGCGTTTGAATTGGTCTTTATGATGATAACAGTCTATTATAGCATTTGCACGTGTATGTGTGAGTTACAAAACCTGACACATCAACAACACAATTGCATCATGTCTGTTTATAAAACATAATAAGCATCATCAACATTATGACAGTTATGGTCAGTGTTAAAGTACAGTTAGAAAAATTATGGTATTAACATAAATTCACTTAAAATAAAGATATGTGTAATCGATTTTAGATTTTAGATTTTTTACAATTTAAGTAAAAACTTAACAGCAGCTCTTTAACTAATATATGTATAGTTTATAAGCTAGAAAAAATAATTTTAAACTTGATGTTATTTAGGTGAGCAGGCAGTTGCAGGGGAAGGATAGAGACGCAGCTCACTTGGGTCCGATGCATACGGTCCCTTTGTGATAAACTTGATGTTATTTAGTTATTTATTAAATAAAATATTTTTGTTAATGACGTTCGATTAAGAACGTCAGCTGAAAGGTTGTTGTAAAAAACAAATTTCAACTGATTTATGGGCAGCCGAACTTGACATTTGCAAGCAACGTGCTTAATGCAACATAAAAAATTAAATTTTAATATAAATTAAAAAGTTTTTTCTTAGTTATTAAACAAAGAAAGGAGGAGATAGGGGAGATTAGATTTTAATATAAATTAAAAAGTTTTTTCTTAGTTATTAAACAAAGAAAGGAGAAGATAAGAGAGAGGAAGAAGGAACAAAACGTGTGATTCTTACTTAACCTCAAATAAATGTAATCTTCGCATAAGCTTTTGATTAAGTTTACCGCGGACAGTCGTAATTTTCTTTGATGAAAAGTGTTAAGAAAAGAATTCTGAATTTTTTTTTTTATTTCTCGTTTTGGTTTTTTCAAACAAATAATTATATAGATTTTTTAAATTTCTCTACACTTTATTTTTGTTTCTCTTAGTGCATTATAATTTATGTCATTTTATACTCATCTCCATTAACATCACTTTGTTTAGTTGTCATAATTTAAATACTGCTTTTTTTAACTGGCTTTCTTTAATCTTTTTGTAAAACTTATTCATTATTTTTAGCTTGTTGTTCTGCCATCGTAATAACTCAGTTTACTTTCAGTAAATATGATAGACATGTATGCAGTTGATGGGGGGCTGACTTTATTTATGAAACATTTGAAAAATAGTAATCAGCTTTAAATATCTCGTATTATTTTAAACAGTGCTGCTTATAAGCGAATCATTTATCTGGGGACTTACAAACAAAAACAAAATATCATTATATCCATCAAAGGGAACTGGTTTATCGAACTGGTAGTTGAAATAATTTTAGATTTTAATACGCGCATATTTAGTAGAAATTAAATTAAAAAGTTTCTGTTTTTGTTAAAGATTTAGTGTCCTTAAGGGACTTTTGCCATAATTTTGTGATAAATATTGATTTATGACAACATTTAATAACAAGCAAAGCAGAATGCATTTAAAAATCTTTTTTTATTTAATAAAGTTATGGTATAAAAATGAAAAAAATATTTCTGTCCCTTTAATAATTTTAAATCTATGGAGGCTTTATCCATAGTTGGAGGCTTCTATGGAGGCTTTATCCAGTGGTGGCAGAGGATAAATGTAAGTTTGTCATTTTGTGTGTAACCCTAAAAAATTATTTATCTTAAACTCAACAAAGTTAATTATATATTTGTTTTTTTGTGATTTTCTGCAATTTTTGGTCCAAATTTTACAAAAAATAGTCCAATAAAATTAGTAGCAGCAAAGTTTTCAGTCAACAACCTCTAAAAAATTTTACAACAATAAAGTACCGATGTTACGCAATTACAATACGTGCGTGTAAAACTTTAAGTAAATTTAATTTTAAATTTACTCATAAATTTACCTGACACTTTGAACATCCAAAGAAGAGCAGTAGGGCATTCAGAATATTGTTTTAAGAAAAAAAAACGTTTAAGCTAATAAACCGATAAAGTAGACTAAATTTAACTACACACTGTAGTTTTTTTTTATTAAATCGAGCTTTCTAATAATTTTTTAAACACTTTACTGAAACGAAAATGTTTTCTAATTTTTAAATTTTAAACAGGAGTAAAAACCTGAGCTCAAATCGTAACATCCGTGATTGTATCGACAATCGTACAAAGAATAATTACGTGAATCACGTCAATCGTATGACTGAATGGTATTATGACATATGATTGCAATCGTAATATTTTGTTGATTTTAACTTTTGCAGTATACTTGTATGTGCTTTATTTTATTTGAACAGTTAACCCATTTCTACATAATGGATATTTAAATACCCAAAATAGTAAAGACAGTTAAAAAAATTATAGCGCGGGCGCGATGAGATTGAGTAGCCTAGAAAAAATTAAAACAGTAAGGTATTTTTCTTTTAACCTTCAGTTTCAACATGAACAATATGGATGTTTTTCTTTTCGAATGCTGTAACTGTTCATGGCGTTGTCGAAAAGGTCCACACACCCCCCCACCCCCCATGTGAAGAATAAATTGGTTGACCAAATTGCGCTGTTCAATTGCAACAAAATATACCTTCTGCATTAATTATTTTCTCGACAAGACCATTTTGGTTATGTTCCCTTAAAGATCTTAGGTATAGATTAATAATTTAATTATTTGTACTCAAATAAGAAAAAATTAATTCTTCAAAATAATACAAAATCACACCAAATACTCATGTCCTATCCCAAGTGTGTAAAAAGGTAAAAAAATTTTTTTTTTTCATCCCAAGCAACTTCTACGGACCTTTAGGTACATATATGTATAAAATTTTTTTCAAAATCGTACGGGCATTAATGGGTTAATGGCACATTCAAAATATTCTTATTTAAACGCCATTTAGAAATTCAAGCGATGGATCCACTAAAGCCTCTTTTTTTATAAAAAACATTATTTGCCTTTTTCCACATTTTAACAATTAACATGTGACCCAAATGCGTTAGTAAAAACCGCTTATAAAAATCTTATTTATTTACAAATACTTTCAATAAACTCTCTCTAAAGTTCTATGTACTCGAACACTTTTTTGTTAACGGATGAGAGTTCGTATAAATCATACGTTCAGTGATACGTTCACGCATGTCATGATCAAAAAAATGCCTTCTTATGAATCGCGTTGTACGTTCACGGATGTGACGTTTTGAGCGCTGATTTTTAACAAAAACATAATTTTTTAACATTTTTTTTCGATTTCAATATTTCAATATAAATATAAAAATAAATATTTTTTCTAGTCCAACTATTTTTGTTTAAAACAACTTCACGATCAAAAGTTCTTTAGCCAAATAAAGCAAAGCAAAATATTTTTTCTAGTCCAACTATTTTTGTTTAAAACAATTTCACGATCAAAAGTTCTTTAGCCAAATAAATGCGCAATTTTACTTCTTTTCCTTCGTTACGAATTCGATTTTACATCTTAAAAGCAGATTTTCCCTAAAATATGTTTAGTACCATTTTTAACGACATCTGAAGGAAGGATTATTCTCTAAAATATATAGCACTAATGATCTTCTTCCATTAAAAACTGCATTATTTTTCTATTCCAAATTTAAATTACATTTTTTTTAAGTAAACTGTAAACAAAGTTCTTTTTTGCACCCGATTGCCTTAAGTTTTTTTCTGACACATTATGTCTGACTGTAGGTAAAATAAAATATTAATATAAATACCTTAACACTTTTTGCGAAAAAAATGGCTTAATATGAATAGAAGTGTGTCCTTCCTCAACCAACTAAACAAACATTAACCGGTTGAAATGCGGTAGGCATTTAAAGAATAAAAAAATAATACAAAAATTGTACAAACTAAACCAAACAGCAGTTAAAATATGCAAATTTGCATTAGATTTTACTAGGCTTAAAGCAAAAACGAGGCCAGGCTGGCAAGAACATAAAATTTATTAATTGGAGAAAATCTTTAAGAATTTGTGTTCTTTTGCAATAATTCGGTGAAAATTTTGTTTAATTTTGTCTATTTCAAATCGCATTTGGGTGAAAAAATTAATCTTTTCAAAATCATATGAACATAGAACTTTAAACCTTAATATAAAGTAATTTTTAATCCGTCCACCTTAACACATATTCATAGAGTAAGTATTCGCACTTTAAATACAATTGCATTGTACATACATATGTCTGTCTTTATGTATCTTTATGTATATATGTGTGTTTGTAGTAACCAGCTAGTTTTTATACCTACTTTATAGAAAATTTTGGCTTACATCCAACAGCTGGTATGTCAGTAGTAGATTTGTAAAATGGGTGTGGTAAATGCCATTAAGGTTACGCCATCGTAAAAAACCTCACACTTTCCTACACACACACACACTCATACATATTTAGTGGAGAATTATCCAACAACAACTACGGGTATAAGTACTCACTTGTACGAATTGCACTAAAAATAAATATTTGAATTTTTTTCTTCTTTATTTTTTGCATTAAATACTATGTAAATTTACAACTTTAACCCAAACCCATTTTACGATGTTGACGATAGTGTTTATGTACTCGTATGACACCCCTTTTCAGCACTTTACTAAAACTATCATCAAATATGTATGCGTGTGTTTATGTATATGTGCCACAGTGAAAGTGAAGATGAGCTCGTGTTTATAACAACAAATACACATTGCCAACGGATATAGTGTGATAATTCCCGCAAACTTATGTATGTGTGTGTATGTATGTATGTGCACTTACTCAACTTCAGTCAACACATATGTACATACGTAACACATTGTAGCTTTTACACATACACATTATTTACATTTCCATTTAACAATATGCAACTGTTGACCATTTTGTTATTAATTAAATATTTATCATGATCCCAATTTGCATGAAATGTTATATTGAAAAGGAATAAAAAAAACTATAGTTTTTTCCTCCTTACAATTCTTTTTTCTTGATGCAGTTGTAGAGATTAGAGATGAGCGATATTTCTGTACCTGTAATTTTATAACTGTGACTGAAAGATCACTTGTAACAACAGTGTTTAAAAATGTTAAGTAACAGGTACCTGTGATGTTGTTACTTTTAATCTATTTTGTTTTACTTTGTAAAATAACGTTTTCGTACTTTTGCAATTTTACAGTCTCTTTTTTCCGCAGTTAATAACAGCCAACTAAAAGCAATATTATTTCTATTTCTTTTGTTCTTTTTTATATTTTAAATATTTGTTTTTGTAGGTAAATGTTTTTAAACATGTATGCATTTGTTAGTGCAGACTAAAAACTTTACCAGAGAGGTGTACGCAATGTTACAACAAAAATATAAACTAACATGTTAGTTTGGTTAAATAAATTGTTTGATGTTCTTGTTGAAATTGTAAAAGTGTTTCCACATTCAAGGCAAACACTAATATATGTAAATTAAACATATGTATGTACGTATTTAAACTTGTAAGTCACTGCTTCCAAAATTAATAAAGAGAAAACAAGTGAAATATAGAATTTTTTTGAACCCATTGATAAAACTTTTAAAATTATTATTATTCTCTTATAACTTTAAACGATCATGTAGATCATGTTTTAAAAAAAATTAATTTTTCTTTTTAATTAGTTAAACAATGCGTAGTTCTTTTATGCGTGAAAAAAAAACTAAAATTTAATTAACAGTGACACAATCACTGTTTAGAATAACATTTTTCTCATTTAACAGGAGTTAAAAATAACAAGAAGTGAAAAGTAACTAATTGTTATCACAGACACTGTTTAAAAGAACAGTGATTTAAAAATCACATTCAATGGTAAAGATGTTTCTAAAAATCACGGGATCGCTCATCTCTAGTAGAGATGTACTTAACTGCAATTAAGACTTTGTTAAAATTTATGAAATTTACATTTTAATTTGCACTATATCGGAAGGTTTGTTATATACATATAAGGGTTTTAAGCGGATTTAATTGTAATCTATACTTGATTTTTGTATAAAAAAAATAGTTTTTATTTTAAAATTATAATTTTAATAAATAATACTTAACAACATGTAACTTCGCTTACCATTAAAAAAAAAGATAACTTTTAAAGGATTATAAAAATGTAAATTTCAATTAAATGTAAAATTCCATTTGAAAAGTACAAAAAATAAAAACATTTTGTCCCCCAGTATAATTTTTAAGCTTAATCTGGATCAATAGAGTCGCTATCTTTATGTATTTAGATTAATTAGCCTAAAAATTTCAAAAAGTACCAATTTGGTTCAATAGCTATTAAATTTCATATTTCTAGATTCATTATTAAAAAAAACGAAAAACCAACAATAAAAAAAGAAGCACTATTTTTTGTCACAAAATTTTTTAAGCCTATAGTACATAAAATGTAAAAAGCAACATGCATATGTGACTCTGACGTCACTAAAATGTTCAGCATATCGGTAACATATTTAAAATAAGTTGTAGGGACTACATGCAGTAAAACTTTGATAGTACACGAAATGTAACTTAGTTTTTTTAAAGCCAAAACTTTTTCAATACGACATGTAGCAAATTTCAGAATCGCATTCGCATGTTGCTTTTAACATTTCGTATACTATAGGCTTTACACTTTAATTTCATATATCTAGTTTTATTTTGAAACTCTAAAAACTCAAAAAGTACCATTTACCTTAGTAAATGCAAGTTTAAAACTTTAAAATATCAATTTAATTTAAAAACAATTTCAACAAACACAATTTAAAATAAAAAAATCTATCCTTATATTCATTAAAAAAACTTTAGTCTAAAAAGTACCAAACTGTTCAAGTTCCCCTTTTTTATCCCCTTATATATATATATTGGTTTGCACTTGTAATAAATATGTCATAATGTGTTTTTATGTCCGAAGGAATATCCTGATTGAAATTTTATCTAAACAACAATTGATCTTAAAATACATCTTCCAAGAAATGCCAAAAAATGTATTTTAGTTGAATGGAAGCTGCCACGCCTACATTATGCCACTAGTTAATTTCAGATCTAACTATGTTCATTGGTAATGGAATAACCCACTAAAATTTAAAAAAAAAACTTTTAAGCTACCAGTTCGCAAATTATACAATAAAAACATTTTCTTGTTTATAGGAGGCGCCACGCCTACTTAAAATTTAATCAAAAATTATAGCCTTTTAAGATAATATATACCGATGTTCTAAGTTTCAGGTTTTTTTTTAATTTGAAAACAAAACCCTTTTTAATGACCTTAAAACTTATGGCGATAATGTTACAAAACAACTTCTGATTTCTTTAACTATTAAGAAAATCAATTAAATTTGCTTTCAAGTTATGCTAAAATGTGTAAAGCAGCTCCTTTCAAAGTCGCACTACGATTAATATACTAATTAGAAATGAGTTTCATTTATTCCACTAAATTTTTATTCAATAAAATATACCATGAAATATGACTTTAGTCAATTGGTTTTTTTTATTTAAATTTAGTAACTAAGGAATCGTACACACTTGCGAGAATAACATTATTGTAGATAAACTGTGAATAAATTCGCTGCTAACAAATACATCAAATCAATTTAGTTAAAAATATCAACATTTTAGAAATCTATCGATGGTTCTACGCAACCTTGTCCAGGTGCTTAAAATTTACTGCAATTTTATTCAACTCTTCTTAAAATGCAAAAATACATTGTCAAACCCTTACATCCCTTAAGTTTTAGTGTTCATTCCACGAAGTGATTCAATTACAAATAACTAAAAACTTAATCCATCAAGAATTTGTCAAACATTTTTTAAAGTTTACATGTGAAATCTAATTTGGAATTTCGTAACCCAAACCGTACAAACACTTGCATCATAATTAAATTGGCTTTCAGTGCATTTGCATTTGCGTAAGTATTTGTTTGTCGCTTATATGCGTAGATATGTTTTTGTGTGTGTGCAAACTTAGCATTTGTATTAACGTTTAAATTCGAATAATTTTTCCCCCTTTTTTTATACTCTATGTGTATGGGTGTTGAAAAATTGCACTAATTGCAAAATATACCCTGTATGTATGTGTGCTTTGTGTGTGTGTGCATTTGTAAACTCTAAGTGGGTCACTTTTGATTAAAGTCCAGTTACACACAATTGTACACAAATCTATATATAATTTGCTTATTTTTTAGTTCTCATTCTTGTTGCTAACATCAACATATTGTTCACAATTTGTTGCCATTTAAAAAAGGGCAACAACAGCACGTAAAGAGAAAAGAAAAATAAAAAAACGTTGGTTTAATTTTAACCAGTTAATTTAAGAGCATCTACAAATACAAATTAACATAAGGCTGCAAAAAAAATTTATTTAAAAAGCAACAAAAATGTTAAAAAAGCAAACCCAATAAAAAAACTTGTTTATAAAAAAATATTGTCTACAAACTTTGAGGCACCAAGTTTAAAACTTTAGTTTTTTACTTTATGAAATGCATAAAAGGGTTCTAAGCGAGCTGAGCCTTGACTGCATTACTGGCTTTAAATAAATTTGTGTATTGTTTTCTTTGACATATATATATTTGAGAGACACACAAGCTAACTTATATCATAATGTCATATGTCCTAAAAATTTAAAATGGTTTAAGTTGCTTTTCATACTAAAAGTGTCCTAAAATAATATGACTCTGACTGATATGTTTATTGTGCTATCGTAAACTATCCTTAGCCGAACGGAGAAAGCAACAACATAGTACTTAACCATTTTAAATGTTTAGAACATATGACATTCTGACATCATAAGTATAGACATCATAAATTGAGACCAACTTTACAATATTAACAGGAAGTATTTACAATATATTTTTCACCAAGAAAAGCATTAGACCCATTTTACGTTTAAAATGGATTCCGTCAGGGTTGTGTTTTACCACCCTTCCTATTTCTAGTGGTGAGTAAAGATGTGCTAAGTGCCAGAGATAACATAAAACAAGAAATTAAGTGGCAAATCAGGAATCCATCAAACGGCTCAGCAAATAATCAGCCAACACTCGTACTTTAAAGAAACGCAATATTGGCCACGGTCTTTTAATCGCAGTGCACAGGCACTCGGCTTTTGCATTAACAAGCACTCATTTTAACAATAAAGTGCTCGGCTATCGTGTAACTTGCTACAATGATCTATCATCAGTGACTGAATAATAAAAAAAAAGATTAGACATATTACAAATAAATTTTTAAGGCCAATAGCTTAATATGGTTGACCCTATTAAAATGTATACTGGGTGGCCATTCTAACAGATTTTGTTTATTTACTCACATACATAAATACATTAGTGCAGTTTTTTCTATAGATGCATGTGCAAGTGTTATTTGTTGCATTTAGGTTTGCTTCATGCCACATTTGAATGTTAAACATTTTGTGGTTTAACACATCTGCTGTTTTATTTCCATATAAGCAAGTAGTTGTATCATATAATAGAGGGTAACACTATTGGTAATTGCGATTTGTTAACATTTTTAAATTCTTGAAATTTATAGGAGGCTTTAGATTTTCTAATTGGGTGAATACTAAAGCATCCTGGCCTAAATAAAAGTCTAAGAACATCAAATAAAGTATCTTTCAGATGAAATAAACTAGACTAATTATAAATTGAAATATCATTTTTTTAAATCAAAAACTTATATAAATGCAATAAATTTTATAATTAATTTGTATCAAATACACTTTATGTATTTCTAGTCACAAAACCAATATATATAATAAAATTGTTTCCTTATATTACAAATATGTGATTCACCCTTTACAAACTTTTCGTATTTTATTGCAAGTGCAAATACTAATGCGAGTAGCATAATTAAGTCAGTAGGTTTATTATTATACGTATGTATGTATGTGTGTATGTTTATTGCAACAATATGTGTT
>NDXZ01017361.1:0-10862 GCA_003055125.1 Paykullia maculata
TTAACACATGTGTGTGTGTGAAGGGTATAAAAAATTTTAAAATAAATATAAATCGGCTTGTTGTGTATTGCAGGGTGCTTATATACAAACATTTTTCTATATAAAAGGCGGGCCTATGTGAATTTCAATCCATTTAGCGAACAAACGGGGTTGTCTATGATTATTAACTTCAAGCTCCTGGGTCAGTTTAATCTTGTAGGAATTAAGGCTCAAGTGCCGTTCTTTAAAAATATTTAAAATTTTTGTACATAAAATTTGAAAGAAAAACAAAACTGCAATATTTTTTATAAAAAATACAAAATATATTAAATAATTAGAGAAAATTATTGTTAGGAAGTAATTTATTTCATTGCTCACCTGAAATGGAGTTAACGATTCCATAACGGGCTCACTATCCCTTGGCCATATTTGATACACCGACACATTAATGTCATTCCAGAAACGCATATCTATAATATCTTCATCATCACGACCGTAACTAAAAAAACGGATTAACCAAGATGCCTTAATTTTGCAAAAACAAATTAATTTATTTGGAAAATAAACAATAAATAGCTTTTAAACTTGTAAACAAATTTCTTAAGGCGTGTGTGGGAAGAAAGTTTTAAATAATTGTTTGGTTATTTTGAAACACACTTCCAAAACATATTTCATGCACGTGTGCCTAATTATATGAATAATTAAAAGTTGTTTATATGTAAATGTGTACTCAAGCGTGCAGCTTAAGATGTACGACTATGTTCTATATATGAATAAATTTATTTTATCTTTAAGGAAAGTCGTTATTAGTTCGTTGTGTTAGACTTAAGACCAGGCTAAGAACTAAACTAGACTGTACTATAGACTAGACTGTACTATAAACTATACATCAGGCTAAACTGCAGTCTATACTACACGCTAGACTATAAACTAGACCTTAAACGATATACAAGGCTACATACCAGAAAGAGTACATACTGGTCATTTCAAAATTAACTATTGACTATAAACCAGCTAAAAAATAAAAAAAAGAACGGACTATGTATATTAGATTGTAGACTAGTCTATATATAATATATATATATAAAAATCCCTCCGGAAAATTGAAAAATTGGAAAAATCGAAAATCGAGTTTTTGTATGAAATTTTGTGTGAAATTATTCCTTAATGGCTTTCCAAATCAAAAAATAGAAAGTTCTTAGTGTAAATCATGGAAAATTGCGGAAAATGCGAAATGCGGAAAATTGGAAAATCTCTCCGGAAAAGTCGGAAAATTGGAAAAATCTAAAATTGATTTTTTTGTACGAAATTTTGTGTGAAATTATTCCTTAATGGCTTTCCAAATCAAAAAATTGGAGTTCTTGGTGTAAAACATCGAAAATTGCGGAAAATGCGAAATGTGGAAAATTGGAAAAATCGAAAATTGATTTTTTGTATGAAATTTTGTGTGCAATTATTCCTTAATGCCTTTCCAAATAAAAAAATAGAAAGTTCTCAGTGTAAAGTTTGTCTAAAGGCTTAAAATTGGGGCGAGGCGAAGTACGCCGGGTCCGCTAGTAGAATATAAAGACTATAAACTACACTGTAAATTTGATGAAAAGTCTAACAATAATTTATGCTATCAGTTTGAATAAAGACAAGTTTAAAATAGAATGACTTATAGAATGGAACTTTTAATTTCTGCTCCTTATTGTGTTTTAAATTCTGCCGAAGTAAAACCAAGTTTTGTAAACTTTTTAAGGAATATGAAAATGTTGTCAGCATCAAAATTCCTTAAAGTATGAATTAGTCAAAGTGCTGTTTTCGAATACGCATTTTTCATAAAGGTTTATTAAGGTCAAAGTGCTTATTAACTAATTTGCACCTTGAAGGTAAATGAAATATAGTTTTTAAATACAGTTGCAACTAGAATTAACTAAATTATTAACTTAACTATGTATATCCTGGACTCTTATTACAATAATTTTCCGCTTTTATTTGATTTAAGTTCAAGTTATTAAATAAAACTTTATTAATTATAATAATAGTGATACTTACCAAAATCTTAGTATTAGTTTGATATACACTATACAATCCTGTATATCTTTGGGATCAACAAAGACAATACCTCTTAGAAACGAAGAATTATTGCTAGACACAACAATTTCAGGCGATGGCAAAAGTAGGGTTATGTCACAGTGTTTTGAGATTTTTTTGTAAACACGTAAACCGCCAAAAGCATCTCTGTGCTGTGATCTAAACCAGAAAGATATAAAATTTGTCTTAAATTTGTGATACTTTTTAGCGAAATAATTTTGTTAAATAGGCCAAAGCATCTTTTTTTCTTTTGTTGTTTTTATAAACATTTAAAGCTTAAATTTTAATAAAACAAATTTTGAATGCAAATTTTTAAAGTTTTCAAAACTGTAAGTAAAATTGTTGTAAAATTTCATAAAGATTTTTCAATTTTAATTTTATATGAAGAATGTCAATAACAATACATTTTTCTTTTCTTTAAGTTAAACATAACTCTTTTAAAAAACGAAAGAAAAAATCTTCTTCATTTTTTGCTCAATATACTTTTGTACTCTTTAAAAAATTTAACCTTGAAATTTATCCTTGAACTTTCTGTTTCTAGTTGCTGGATTTGGAGTTTAGTTGTTGTTTTATTGAAAACAAATCATGATTTTGGATTTTTGGTATTTAGTAAATAAATAGAAGACAATAAATACAAAAATCGTTTATATCTACATACATATGTAGTTATGTATGTATATTGTTACACATTGTTTGATATAAAAATAAAAGATTATTTTTGGTTTAAAATGTTTTGGGGCGTATATGTTGTTTGTAGTCTCTGGTTTAATCTACAGCTAAATGTATAGTCTAGTCGGTATCAATGATTCTTGCTAAACAGAAAAAAAAGACTTGCAAAATTTAATGTTCAGAGATTTTTTTTAGATGTCAAAATTTGTTTATTTCGTCAAACTTTGTCCTTCTACTTTGTCCTTTCTCCCTGTATTTACATTTCAATCACATCATTGATTTCTCTGTTTAACGATTTTAACAATTGAAAGACGCTACAACGAAAACCAATACATGATATACGTTTAGCTCAGCCATGTTGCAAGTAATGTTGCTGCCACTATTATTTGCCAGTGGATTATGAAAACTGTTGCTATAGCTACAATTTCTCTTTTGATGTCCTGTTGTCTTTAGATGGTTTTAAGCAGCACGTGGGGTTTGCGAAGAATGTTGTTATTGCTACCATTGCTGACGTGGTATGTTCAACAAATCCAAAATTTATGATAATATTATACTGTTTAGGTTACTCTGTGTGCTTAGTCTTGTTTAAGAACGTTGAAAATGAGAAAAAAGTTCAAGGGAAATTTTAAATAATCGTTCTAAATTATTTTTAACAGTCCTGATAATTTTAAAATACCCATTTTGTTTAATAAATCTTTTATTATTTTGCTGTTAGGAAAATTGGTTTTCAATTATGACTTAACAGTTTCACAGTTACTGACAATTTTCCAAAACTGACACAAAATTATATTAATCATATGATTTAAATAATAATTTACAAGTAACGTTTTACAAATCAAGAAATTTAAATTAAATAAAAACCTAAACTAGAAAAGCAAATAAATATTTGAGTATTAAGTTAACTGAAAATACTTTGTAATAAATTATAAATTTTTAAAATTAAAGCTCCTGGCATTTAAGACAACAAATAACATTAGATATTTATTCGAAACAAATATTTTTTACTAAGTTTATATTTAATGCTATAATTTGCAAATTAAAATGAAGTTTTAGAATATTTTGTTTAACTATTCCCTAATTAATATTAATTATACGCTTAGGATTATGAAAATTAAAAAAACTTGTCAATCAAAGAGTGAAACCAAAGTTTGGTTTTTAGTTCAATGCTTCTTCAATTTTTATTGTAATATACTTTAATGGTATATAATTATGCAGTACTGTTTAGGTTACGGCTTACGTTGAGGTTTTTATTTGCCATTAAGGTAATCTAATAGTTGACATATTAAACTCATTAGCTATTTAGCATGTCCTTTTTTTATATGTGTACTTGTATTGACTTGTTAGTATTTTTAAGCCGATTATATGGCCATATGCTAATTGGCTTGTTGTGAACAGAATTCTTTAAATGAAATATCATTAAAAATTACAAAAGCAACAACTAGCGCTTCATGATATTTACAAATTAAACGGCTATTTAAATTAAATTATTTTCTATTTGATTAAATTAAATTGTTTTATTTTACTTTATATACATTAAAGAAAAAGATTTAACTTGTTTTTAATCTATTACTAAGACTTTAAAAATGGATTTTAAAGACTTGCATAAAGAAAACAATTTAAGAAATAAATAATTTTATAAGTTAAAAAATTATTAAAGAAAAAGCATGATTCAGCTCATATAAGGTGATAAGTTTTTACATGTAAAATAAGTTATTTGAAGTGGAACAAAAAAATTGCAAAAAAAAATTTTTTTAAGCAAGCTGCTTCTCAACTTATTTTGATTTAATAAAAGTTTTGGTATTAAAGCCTTTTTTTTAGAATTTTAAATTGCTTACAGCTAAACCTAAAAAAGCGCGCTAAGCGTTGTCTAGCTGTCAGAAGTTCTAATGCCCATATAAATTGTATGAAGCACCGAAATAGCGCGGCGTTAGTGCTTTCTAATTGGAAAACCCGATATAGATAGCGCGTTAGGTTTTATTATTGTTGAAAAGTAATGCCATTTTAGCTATTTTGACTTCAAATCTAGCGATTTTCTCACAATTTTATTTCTATTTGGTTATGCATTGTTTAAAAGTTAAGCTAACATTACTGTTCATGACACCACTTAAACGCTCTTTTTTAGGCAAGTCACTTCACTTTTTTAGGTTGGTCTCTTACATATTTGTATAACAATGTACAACTTAAAAGAAACACTTCATAATTAATATTTATTATGCGTTATGTATTTCAGGAAAACCTTAAATTTATTTCCTTTTAATACATAATTTATTCAACATTAAATTTAAATTTTATATAAAATTTAATATTGCTTAACTTACTATCAAGGCTTTTTTATATCACTAAACAGCACATTTTTGTTTATCAAACTAATTTTTTTAATTATTAAATTATACACAATATTATCTTAGAATATTAGAATATTTAATACTAAACGCCACTTAAGTGTATCTTGTCAATTATTTCCGTTCTCATTCTATCATGTTACTAATAAATATTTACTTTGTATCTTTTGTATTAAAAATAAAATTCTCTTGAGCATTAAGTCATTATCTTTTAATATTAAATTATCTTTAAAAACCTAAAATCTACTAAACAGGCTGAATTGAAAAAAAACAACAACAAATTTGTATGATACTTAAGGGCTGCTGCTGCTGTAAAAATCCAAAGTGTACAAACGTCTAATAGGATTATTTTATTATTTAATATTCATTTAATATAAAAAAATTAATATAAAATAATATTTAATTTTATATAAAGATTTTGTTGTTTTCAGCTCGAAAGAAAGACATTCAAATGATGCTTGTTTGTTAAATTAACAACTTGTTTTGTTTTATAATTTTTTTAAATATACATATGTATGTATATTCTGGTTAAAAAAGTAACAACTGCTCAACGGACAACATAAGCGACACTTGAGGTAAAATCTCTTTTTAAAATAACTTTGAGATTAGCTTAAATGATTTTGTACGATTTTGAAGAAATTTATGCGTAACTTAGCGAAAAACGATTGGTTTTTTTAATTAATATGAGCCAAAGCAAAATAAAAGCTTTCATCACAAAGGTAATCAGAAAAAACATTTTTGATATAATAAAAAACAAAATTTGATATGATTAAGATCAATAATTTAATTTTTAACTGTTGGCGTTTGATTACTTCTAGTTTTTCTATTTAAATTGTATATATTTAAAATTTTGAATACATTTTTTAATTTCTAACGTCAACACTCTAATAACCTGTTAAGGCAATGAAGTAACAATTAAATGTTATGGCATCTTTAGTGTGTTTAGTGTGTTGCCATTGTTTTTCACGTTATTTTTTATAATGCACTTATTTTAGCGCATCTAAAAACACACACAAAATACCCAGTATGCAATGTTTTAAGTGGCTAATTTTTTTGAGTTTTAATTAAAAGAAAGTATCTTCTTCGCAACTTTTTTGGGACATATTTTTATTTTGAATTTAATTTCTTCATAATGAAGATATTTAAAAATAAACTTGAACCAGAATAAATAGAAAAATAATAACACATGGCCCGATGTAATATCATTAATAAACAACCATCTGTGATGACTTACCAAAGCAAATCAAAACAAATGATATAAAAACAAAAAGTTGTACTAAAAATATAACAACTGCTTCATTGCCATTGGTTCGATGGTTAAAGCAGGACAAATACATGTGATAATGTGGAAAAAGGTAAACTGAAAAAAAGCTTAAAATCAAGGCGAATTCATACATGTGAATTCGCCTTGCATAGATGATATTTACATCCAACACTAAAATACCGATCAAGAAGTGCTGATGATGAAACCGTAACTGGTTTCATAATTCCATTCCACTCGGCTAGCGTCGGAAAACTTACTTTTGCAGTATATTCTTCAATTATCACAAACAAAAATTAATTTCTTCATAATGAAGAAATTTAAAAATAAACTTCAGTTAAAATAAATAAAAAAATTCGTTAAAAAAATTATTTTGAATTTATTTAAAAAGTTTAATCGTTTTTGACAATATTTTTTGGACTTCTTTTGGTATAAATCATACTGAAAACTGTAAAAAAAAAAACTTTTTTAATTATATAATAAATCATTTGTTTTGTTACCTTACTCACTCAAGGTGTTCATTAAATATTTAAATTTTTTTTACTTATTTGCGTTTATTTTAAAAATTTGTTATGTAACTTTTAACAATCAGAAAAGTTAATTTTTAACATTACTTGACCAGGTTTGATTTATCAAGGAGGCATATTGTAAACGATTTTTTCACTCTTCTTTTTACACATGAAACTTAACCATAACGTTAAAATAACCTTTAAGGTGAATTATTTTTTAGAATGAGATGCATTTACCTCGCTGAATATACCCTGGAGGTGGTCTTATTAGATAAGCTCCCTTTTCTAATGACAAACGTTTAAACATTCTCTCTGACAATTTAGCGGAGCAACCTCTTCGAAATGAAATTACCTTTTGTAACTATACCATGGCTAGAATCCCTATATGAATTTGAGACGATCGACATAACTTTGTTCATCCGTTAAATGCACAAGGGAACTGTAACCTATTTTCTAGCTTTATTGTTTTGTTTGGAAATGCCATTCCCTATTTATACAGCGATCAGCATGACATAAAGGGATAAGTAAGGGTCACGTAAAAAACGTGAATCATGTTTAGTAACTCAAAATTGTGACTAATTGTTTGTTTCGACCAAGCAAATGGGCATGCCCTTAAAGAGTAAACGTGCAGAGTAAAATTGAAGCATTATTGTATTGTTTTTTTTTTTCGGAATTGTAAATAAATAATTTTCTAACAATAAAAAAAAACAGTGTTTGCTGGCTGTTAAAATCTGATGCATTTTTTTTATATGTAATTGATTTGTTGACATGGATACCCTTAAATTAAAAACAAAAGAGAAGGGAAAAATATTTAACTTACTCTTCTTCGACTTGTTGCATTTCTTGCTCAGCTGCTTGTTCGTGTTGCTGTGGTTGCTGCTCTATTTGTTCCTGTTGTAGAAATTGCTCTTTTTGTTCTTGCTGTTGCTGTTTTTGTTGTTGTTGATTTGTATCCTCTTTATCGCCCTCTTCTACTTCCACAGCAACTTCATCAACTTGATCCATACTTAATATTAATTGGTTTTTTAGTCTTCTAGTTTTGTTTAAAGGTGTTGTGCTAATAAAAACTAATGAGTTTTTTGTAAATTTTGTTGTTGTACTATTTTATAATATTATTTTGTTGTGATAGTAAGTTTGTTTTGTTTGTATTAATGAGGTTAATGTTGTGTTAATAAAAGTAACAACTGCATGTACCCAAACCGTAATTTAGTAAATGATTTGCTTAAAAAATAAGCCTTTAACCTTGTAAAAATTCAAGATCAAACTTTAATATCTGCAATAATAGTGTGTGATAAAATATTTTAATTTAAAGAAAGACTTTTTTATGTCAATTAATAAAAAAAAAGATAAACAAAAGAGTGATTTAATTATTGATACGTCCATATAAAGTGCATTGCATACAGTCTAAAAGGTGAGTTATAATTTATCTCCTAATTGAAGTTTTTTTTTTCTTATAAATAAAAAAAATTTCTTATAATATTATCATTACAATACTATAAACCATAAAGTCCAAAGTTCAAAAGTCTCCAATTACAAAACAAAAACATACGGACGAAGTTTGTATGCGAAGGGTTGAAGAGTTAGAGTGTGTGGTAGACATGCTTAGGCAAGACCATAAGAGACTTGAACAAGTGTCTGCCTTTCAAATTCTGCTTTGTAAATTTTACTTTTACTCTACTTTTTGTTTCTTAATTCCTAACGGTAAAACACATAATGAGAATAAAAATCAAATAGCTTAAAGAGCGCAGCGTTGCCATATATAGTCATTTACAATTCATATTTATGACAAAGAAATATTTTATATATTCAGAACAAAAATTAGCACAATAAGTAAAAAAAAATATATAAAATTTATAAAACATAATTGTTGTGTTGGATTTTTACAAAGTAAAAAAAACTTGATTATTTTAAATAATAATATGAAAATAAAAAAAATTTTATCAAATAATATTACAACCCCTAAACAGGTGTTTAATCTTTTTAGTGCCTTAGCTTTAGCTTCAAATGTATGTATATGGTAATACTTTTGTTGTAAATATTTAATTTGTCATTGAGCATCCACACACGAGAACAATATTTAATCCAACAAAATTATGCTTATTGGCAAGAGAGGCGAAAAAAGGCAGAAAATACATTTATCTTTGCCTCTCTTTCCAATAAGCCTAATTTTGTTCGACTAATTCTTGTTCTTGTGTGTGAATCCTTATTTACATGTTAGTTTTGAAACGTCTTTCTTTTTTCTTTTATGTTCAATATTCTTTCTTCAATTATTACGATGATATTTTTTTTTAATATTTCTTTATGTTTAATCGGTAAATATTTTTTAATTCTATACTTGAAAAAAAAAAATAGTTATGACAATTGCCATAAATAATATATGTACATATGTACATACAACAATTTCTTTATTAACTTAAGAGTAAACCGAAAAAAAATTAAACAGCTTTTTTATTTTCTACATCGTTAATATCCAAAGTTCTTTGTTCCACTTTTATAGATTGTTTTTTGATTTTATTTCTTACAAACTTTTGTAATATTTTTTATTTAACTATTTTTTTATGTCAATATTAAGAAATATCACTTGTATCCTTTTTGTTATTTAAGTGAACGTTTTAACTTTTAAATTTCACAAAGACTTATAAAACAAAATATTTATATAAAATTTCTTTCATAAACCTTTGTTAAACTTAAAAATCAATTATGAATTTGGAGGTTAAATTTTGTTTTTGTTTTGCTTTACGAAACAGATTTTTTTTAAATTATTTTATTTATCACTTATTCCTTATTTTTGTTTTTGTTACTTGTTTTCACTAAAATTTGGGGTTTTCTTAATTTTTTGTTAATTTTTTAATATATTTTTTTAACAAGCGAATTTGTTAACTATATTTTGATAGCATTTTTTGTTACTTCAAGATTTTTTTTAAAAAAACGTTCCGGTTTTTTTTTGTCTTAAAAAAAATTATTATTTGCACAATTTTTTTCCTTACATAACCGACGGCATCAAACATTTTATTGCTAAAAGAGAAATACCGTTTCAAAATCGAACACACTGTTTTTTTTTTTTATTTTAACACAAAAGCTGCTTATCTGCGTTTTCTTTTTTTGATTATGAAGCAATCATTTTAGGAGTTTTGTTTAAAAAAGTAAAGATTAAATTAATTAATTTTTGGAAAAATAATAATTAACGTCAATTAATATTAAAAAAAAAAAAAAGTTTATATATTATCATACCTGATCCGATTATACCCGGATTATATTAAATAAATGAAAAAGTTTTGATATATTTCCTTAAAAATATATTATCATTTTTACAGAACCTTATTCAAAAATTAACTAAAACCTAGACGTTATCACGAAAACAGTTTGATTGAAAAATGGTACAGTTTTTTTTCTTTATTTTACATGTTTCACCTATACCGCCGTTAAGGAGCGCCAAATAATGTTCCTCTTCTTAGTTTTAATAAAATAGCCAACAATGTAAAGCAATGGGTAAATGTCAACAAATTGATAAATAGACCAAAGATCACATTACATTGACACTGACCCATAGATGGCAGTAAACATTTTTAACGGCGCTGCATTTTTAAAAAAATGTATGCAAACTTTAATATATTTAATTTTACTTCTATAAACTATAAATATTCAAAAATTTTTTTCAAAACATTTATTTTATTTAAAACCTAGTGAAAAATTTGTTGATTTGTTTATTAAAGAATGCCTAGTTTTTCAATTAGGACTTAAATTTTTTAACAAAAACATATCGCTTATTTACTAGAAGAACGTCATAATCCAAAAAATGAAATTATGGAGTTAATGATGCAGAATTGTTCAATATATCATGCTTTATATTAGGGGAACTTACTATTCGATGCAAACTACCAGTGCAAGCCGTGCAGGTCGTGCATATCGTGCAAAATTTGCTTCACTTGAGCAAATTTGCACAACTAAAAATCAGTGCAAAATTGTCTAACAAAAATTTGCACAATAGAAACAGCTGACTAAGTGATTGAAAACAAATAACTTAAA
>NDXZ01017367.1:0-28751 GCA_003055125.1 Paykullia maculata
TAACCATACTCAACCATGTTTTTTTTTTGTGTGTATGTACATAAAGACATACAAATGTTTATATGAATGTATGTTTAAATAACTTTTTGCAATAACATGAATAATAATTTACATGCTTTTGCTTTATGTTTGACATGTTTTAACCGCAATCTTGTTTCATGGTTTTGTACTTGACATGTTTGTTTCAAAAATGTTACCTGCAGGAAAATAATTATTAAGTCTATAAATGTTGTTGTCTGTGTTTTTGGTCTTTTACCACCATAACCAATAGAAATATTGCCTTCTTTTTTTTTTATTTGCTGTTGTTGTTAATATTCTAAAATTATGTTTGTTTTAGGTTAATTTGCATACGTGTAAATGTATTTTGTATAAAAAATAATGACTTTGAATATATTTTTTTTTCCAAAAGAATAATCAATTTTGTTTTATGACATTTGGCTTGGTATCCTTATCAGAATGTTTTTGCTTTCATTAAAAAAGTTTTAAACTATATATAGGTATGTAATATCGATTTTATAAAATATATTTACTTGTTAATTTAAACAAAATAAAACAAAAAGGACAAAGGTAAGAAGTCGGTCAAGCACGACCAAGTTATACCCTGCTCATATATATAAAATATAAAATCTTTTGTATTTAGGTTTCATTTCAATTTGACATAAAACATTATTAGTCTTATGCTTTTAAATATTTTTTTTAATAAATTTTTTAAGGGCCTTTTAAGGGTAATGCCCGGCAGTAAGCCTTATATGGAAGCGTGGATTGATTATGTGCTGGCCACCTAAAAAAATGTTGGTAGACTTTTTATATGTAATTCGCTTGCAGTCAAGTTGTTTCGATACCTTTATTTTTTTAAGTTTTATGACTTAATAAGCCTTACATTTGAGGAGGTCTATAACAAAACGAAATAATTCCACCTTAAAAGTCTACATAATACGTAGAATTAGTTTCAGCCAAAAATAAGAAAACTTTACTAAGTTTAATTTTTTCTTTTTGTTATGGAGCTCCTTATTTGGAGTTAGACCAATTAAAAGACCAACAAACGCAAAATGTCAATTACGAAAAATAAGGTTGAGTTTTGAGAAGTTTTTTATGGGGCCTAGTTGAAATCATAAACCCACGTTTGCCAAAATCATTAGGGTTCGTCCTTAACCCAAAAATATAAAAGGTACCCAAAATGCAAAATGTATTCAAATTAAATCTGTTTAATTCAAGGTGGTTGTAAGAGATTATATTTGAGCATTACAATCGTCAACACGAATGCACAATGCCGTTATCTTCTGTGGTAGTGTAGATTATAAAAATCAATTACAACTTCATCAAAACAAAAAGTTCTTTTGTAACAACAAAAGTCTTGGAATTTTTTTTAAAGTTTGTTTACAACAAAATTCTTTTGAATTTAAATTTTAATTTACAAATTTAAAAAGTTGTTTGTTTTACATATAAAAAAGGAAAAACATTTCTACAAGAAAAGAAAAAAAACATATCACAAAATTAAGAGGAATTGATTTCATTGTAAAACAACTATTAAAAAATTGATTGATCAAGAAGAAAACGCAAAACACAAAAAAAAAATAAAAAACAAAAACAAACAAAAAAAATTGAGATTCAAGACATATGAATATAGAAAAAATTCATTTAGTTCATTTGATACATTTGTTACTGCTAAAGGCCATTCAGTACTTTATGCTGTGTATTGTGACATGTCAAAAACTTAAGTAAAATGTGAAAGTTTAATAGTTAGTATTGCTGCAAGTGAAAGAGAATAAAATGCTTACAAATTCAATCGAAAGCATTCAGTTATGTCAAAAATTATTTACCCTTTATAAACGTGGAGGTATGAAATAAGAACAAGTCATCTGCAGGTCACAAAATTGCTAAACTCTCAATTTTGTATCTTTTCCAATTGAATTTGGAAAAGGGGGATGTATATGGGTTATGTGGAATCATTTTTTATATTTATATGCCAATAGAATGTACAGAAGTTATATAGAAGCCTAAATAATTGATGACAAGTAATATTGCACTTGACTGAGGATTACAGGCAGGTACACACTTGGTGTGACTGAAATGGGGAACCTTAGCCTAAAGCAAATACTGGTTATTTTAAAAGACTCTGTGATGAGAAAGAATGTTGTAACCCATCAGTCAACAGTCTCATGTCGCTAGAGTCTAGAGTAAAGGCTTCTGGTAGCACGTGACTCAGTGGTAGCTTGACTTCCGTCCATGCCAGTCGGTAGTCAGAAAATCACTGGGTGACGAAGGGGCTTAAAATGGACCCATGATCATAGTGGCCTGCTTTGGTAAAATTTGTGCTTTATATACACATATTGTACTTGATTTTTCAGAAATGACGTTGACGGGTCTTGTTTTATATCTTGCAGGATAGGAACTAACGTTATTGTCCTTAATAAAACCAAATTGTAAATGTAAAATGTATAAAATTTTTTTAAGCTTAACATAGCGCTACAGTACCAAACTTTGCGTATAAATGAAAAATAAATACTTAATAAACATAAAATTAAATCCTAAACGATTGTTTTGAGATATTGTAAAAAAAATATCGAACTAAATAGATCCCTTAACGTATACACAAACAAAAGAGCATCGTTAAGGCTAATTCAATAAAGTAATTTTGGCCCAATTAAAAAAATCAAAAATAAAAAAATTAATTTCTAAATATCCTTAAATGTCATTTATATAAAAAAAAATATATTTTTAGTAAAAGCATTATTTATACTATGTCCTTGTTTTAAGGCACTATCGCATATTGTTTGATGACAGATACACTGCCACTACTGACTTTTGCATTACGATGCATAACATCGGCCTTTCGTTTAAGCTCTATTATGTTTTTAACTAACGGACAGCCATATGGTTGTAAAATACAAAAATTAAAAATGTTTCTCATTATATCTTTTTAGTAAGTTTTAAAAATTTTCTTTTATCTTGTTCTTAAGATTTTGTCCCTAAAAATTTAATTATAACAAAAATTGTTTGTAGTGAAATGAGTTTTTCGCCATAAGGCCTTAAAATTTAATAAAAAAACCAAAAAACCACTCTAGAAATTAAGTTAATGGCTTCATTATTTTTTTATAAATATAAGAGCAAAAACCACAGGAGCATTTTTTCTGTCAAGCTTAATAATCTAATAATTCTTAATAATATTTCGAAATGACCATTAGTGGCTCAAATAAAAAAACACGCATAAAAACATCGTATAAGAAACATACAACAAACTAATAAAAAACAACAACGAAATTAACATGTTTTGCCAAATTGAATTGTGAATGGACTTTTTAGTGAACAACAAGAAACTAAGTCAAAAAAATTATCAACATAAAAAAAGAAATATTAACAAAATGGTAAAGATCACAAGCAAAGAAATAAGAACAAAAATAAATGTAAATTAAAAAGAATGACTATTAGGAAAGATGATGAACTATAACTTTTTTCTTTTATAAATAAATGGAAATGGTAATTGAAATAACATCAAGAACGATAGAACGTGTTGCTATTTGTTAATAACGAACTACAAAAAGAAGAAAAAGAAAAAAATACTTGAAGCAAATATCTCTGTGTAAGTCAATGACATTGTGTGTGTTTAGGAAGCAAAACAGCAACAAAAAACAAAAACAAAACGGAAACGGAAGTGATAAGTTCAAAGTTGTAACCATTACGTAAAAAACATGCTTGGCTAGTTACAACAAGAGCACAGCAGCAGCGACATATATATACAAATAAAAAAACACACTCGAATGCAGCTAAGAGACAAAATAGCATGAATAAATGAATGAAGAACAACACAGCAATTCTTAAGTTTTAAAACAAATTACAATCACAGAAGAAACAACCGTTGCAACAACAAACACTAAAAATATAGCAACAGCAATAAAAATGACAGCAACACTAGGCCCACAATAAAAGTACAATGCAACAATGAAATAATATTCGAAAACATAAGAAAACTTTTTTGTGTAAAATTTAACGGAATTTTTTTTTGTCAAATTGTTTCTTTTCGTTGTTGTTGTTCTTATTGCTAGATATTAGTTATTTTTTTTTTACAAATTGTCTATTCCATGTATTTTTCAATGTTTGGGTGTACGAGTAAACATTGTTTTAAAGACATATTTTTGTATGTATGTAGGTCAGTTAAGTTAGAATTTTAAAGAGACATTTTTATGAACAAGAGGATAAACATTTCTGTAAATATAAAAAATGGAATTTTTAGAAAAAGATAATTCTTTAAAAAATTTATAGTACCCTATACTAGTATTAGCAAATCAGTCCCATTGGCTAAAAAAAACCTCCGAGTTAAAAGAGCTGATTCCATATAACCGTCTATGTAGTAGCTGTATTTGATAAAAGTTCATGTATAAATCTGATACAAAACTTGTTTTCGGTTGTTGATCCATGATCTAACTCAACCCTCATACAAATGTTCTCCCGGATTTGAAAGATTTTATTACTAAAGCACAAATATGTTTACTGAATTTTTATTTTCTATTGCTATGATCCGGCTATTGTTAGCCCTAGCTGACATATATGGCCCTTACCCATAAGCTCGTCTAAAAAAATTATATTTAGGCAAACTCTATAGATATAAGTTTTATAGACATTAAAATCTCCCTGCTGAATTCTACAAAACGGATCGCCACAAACAAAAGAGCTTAAATATCATATAGAAAAAATGTATTTAAAGTTTGGCTAAATCATTATTGGAAATCGTATTAACTCTTTTAATGTTGATGTAGGGTACTATCTGATCGCACTTTTAGGATTTTTTATAATTCCAGAATTTTTCAATATTAAGTTTATAAAATAAATTATTATAAAATAAAATTTTTACAAGAATTTATTGATATTTTTTGAATCTAAAAGTTTTCAATCACTTGATGTTAATAAAAAATCAAACAAAAATTTTAATTAAATTGTATATGAGTCAAAAAACTATAAGCAAAACTTATCTATAAATGAAGAATTTATTGAAAGTTTTCTGTAAATTCAAAATTTCTTTATAGTTAATACAATTAAGAGAAAGTTTAAGAAAACACTCAACTTTTATTAGAATAAAATTAGGCAAAATGGTTTTTTTTTCTTAAATATATTTCCAACTAAGAAAAACTTCTGAAAAAACACCAAAATAGGTGTCTTTTCATAAGTTTGCAAGCTTTTTAGCAGTATTTTGTTACTCTTTGAAAGTTTAAGTGATTTCGGCCTTCACATAAACTCCCGTTTCTATATCTACTTATATTTGCAATAAAAAACATCCAATCAAATAAAATCCTAATTCCTAAACATCTCTGCGACCCGTGGATATAAACATATTTTCTTAAGTTAAGCTAGATAATTATGTTTACAAAAACAAAAAAACTCACGTAAAAGACTGATAAACAAAAATACTGCCGATAACGGTACCAGCATTTAAAACTGCAATTGCATAACAAAACAATAAACAACAACAGCTAAAAGTAGAGTAACAGAGTATTGAAACAATTGTAACAACTATAAACTTTGTTTGTAAACATAATGTGTATTACACACACATACACATGTATGTATTGTTTTTTGTATTGTATGAACATACTTTATTTTGAAAGTATTAATACGCAGTAAAAACATCAGGCCACGTCAGCAATGACAGACAGCAACTGCAGTTAAAAGTTTAAAAAGGCTTTAAAGTCAGTGATTCCTAATGTGGAGTTTTGTGAAGTTTTTTTTTATGAAAAAATGTTGATAAACGATTTTTGAAATAAACTCTTTATTTAAAATAAATGTAAAATGGTTGTATGTAGTTAAGACCTTGGAAACTTAATTTCTTAAAAATATTTTAACCTATAAATTTTTAACAAAAATTTTGCTTACAGTAACAGTTTTTCGATAAATTTTATTTTTTCGATTATTTAAAAAAATTTTTTTTTAACATTATGTTTAATAAATTCTCTTTTTTTTAAATTTTTAGTTAACTTTTTTCTTAAAAAATTATTGATAAAGTTTGAAATTGACAGGTGAGCTTAGATTGATTCTCCGTCTGTTAAAAATTTTATTTTGTTGGATTTTTTTTATTTTTGCTCAACTTCTTTTTTAAATCTAATTTTTAGAAAACTTTTTTATTACATATATCTTATCTTAAGATAATTTTTGATTACGTCTTTATTTTCATTTTAGTTTTTTCTCTTATGCAATGTTATGTTCTTTTTAATTAATTCTTAAGTCATAGAATTTTTTATAAAATAAAAAGTTTAGACAATTTTTTTAAGTTTTTTCCTTTAAAAAAAGAGAGGGAGATTTGAATATTTTTTAAGAGTTTTTTGACATAAAAATTTTAGTTAATTCTCTATTACTAAACTATTATTTAAACGAAGTTATTAATAAGTTTTTTTATCTAGAAAATTCCTTTTTTGTAGAACTTTTTTTTATATAAAGGACTTTTCAAAAATCGCTGAATCTTTCTGAATTTTTTTTTTAAATAAATGTATAAATTTACACAAGTTTTTTTTTTAACTTCCACAAATATTTTATAAACATTTTTCTTTGTAAAACGGTTTATGATACTTTGTTAATTAAAGAAAATATTTTTATGTTGATTAAAATTTTTTTTTAATTTATCAAGAAATTTTCTATTAGTAAACAAAGTGCTTTCAAAAAAAGAGTTTAGCAAAAAATTTGAGAGTCACCTTCAGTAATCAACCTTATGCAAAAAACATATCGTTCTAATGCAATTTCTTGTGGCTCTTCCGAAATCTTTTTACTAACTAACTCTCATGGCCTGCGCTAAATGAGTTTGTAAATTGTTTGACAGAAAACTTTTTCGTTTCCAAATGAAGTACAACAACAACTTACACAAAATAAATTGAAAATTATACAAGTCGTCGGTTTTTCCAAAGACGAAAGAGATACTTAATTCTAGTACTTTTAATTAGTAACGTGCCAATGGCTTAATTAAGAAGAAGCAAATGTTAAATTGTATAAATTATTAACATCAATAACATTATGAAATACATTAAATATGGTAATTATAGGAAAATTCTATTGTTTAGGTGTAATTTTTTATGAAATTTTTTGTTTTATTGTAATAATGTTGCATGCAATCAACTGCTAGTTAAATAAAAATTCAAAGCATTTAGTTTGGTATTAACATCTAATATTCAAAGCACAGTGTTGTTCAAATGCTAAAATATGCCGTAAGAAAGATGAGCTCGATTACAATAGAATTTTGTGGAAAACAAAGGAATTTGCAGTATTTTCAGCCCAATAGTCATCTGGCTTTACTTCCTGCACCAGCTGAATCAAGTAGAATCGTAGGCTAAGGACTTTAATTAAAATTGTTCAAAAAGGGATGAAAAGAGCTCCAATTGCAGCACGCGATGATATTAGGGTCCTCCACCCACTACGCTTTACAGCAGCAATTGCTTCTTCACTGCACACTGAACGAGCTTTTGTGGATGTGTGTTATTATTCAGCGATACTGGGTGCAAAACTGGTCCATTGTTAATTGAACTAGTCGCTTGGATCGACGATTGTAACTATCATTAAATAGATATTGCACGATAACATTCTCAAACTGAACTAGCAAAATATTAAGGTACTGATGTAAATAGTTCATTAACAAATATCTTAAGCACGTGGTAAAATCTATACAGATATATTTAATAGCTGTCAAACTACTCAACCCCAAAAGCCACTGTGCATCAAAAGTCGCGACAGACCAAATATTAAAAAACCATATGTATGTATGTGCATATGTATAGTTGCTTTCAACAACAAATAAATTTATTTGAAGTGGTCTCATAATGAATTTTTGTTGAAGCATTTAACTATATTTACGGCAAAACTTCTGTGCTTTGTAGCAATAAGAACTCAATTATATTTTGGTAGTTGCTGTCCATTAAAAAAAAGAAAAAATATGGATCATAATTCATTTAAAAAATAATCACCCCTATTGTCAATAAAATGTGAAATTTTGTTCCCATAAAATTTTGTTCCCCAGACAAAACAAAGGGAACAAACTAATACAAAAAAGGGAACATATTTCAAGGGAATAATTATTCACGATTGCAATTTTGGGAAAGGGGAACGAAATTTTAGGGAACATTTATTAACGATAGGGGTGAATGGAATTTTTCGAGCAAAAACTTTTTGTTCATGCTAATATCCACTAAATAAATACACATTTTTATATGTAGAGCTTTTGGCGTTTTTTTTTTAATAGAGAACAAAACAAGTAAACAAGCGTGAAAATCGTAGTTCTACAAGCGCCCTACACCACAACATACATACAAAAATTACGTTATTTGTTCGGAATTTTTATTGCATTTCCGGTATCAGATATTATTCAATCAAAATTCTATGAGAGCTTAGGCAATTTACAGAAGTTGGCTATAAACGAACGCTAGTGTAGTATAAACTATAAACTTGGTTACGGATAATCATATATATGATGCTCTTTGATTATGGTTATCATATATTCTAATGGCATCATATATATGATTATCCTTAACCAAGTTTATAGTTTATATACAATCATATAATGATTCTTACAACCATATAATGATTCTCGCAACCATAATATGATCATGGTATTGACGTAAAATATGACTACAACCATATTATGATTGTGTCAATCATATAATGATTTAAGTAATCAAAGAATTTTAAAATTGTCTGTGATCATATTACCGTAACCATACTCAACCATGTTTTTTTTTGTGTATATAATAATGAAAAATTGGCATGGAGTTAGCATAAGTGTAGTTTTTAATGTATTTTTTATCCATTCTGCTAAAATAATATGAACTTACTCTATTTTTATTAGCTGAAAGATAATTATTATAAATAAACTCTTTGCCAACAGCCTGCTTAGCCGAGACGGTTTGCTAGTGAGCAGAAAGCTGTGTGCGATGTATAAGCTGTGGCTATATTTTCATTATACATCTGGGGAATAATATTTAAAATTCCTTTTATATGAAACCAAATTTGTTAAATTAAATTAAATTAAATACGACCCGTAGATAAAGTGGAAATATAAAAGCTTGTTTTTTACTTTTTCTAAGTAAAGAGTTCATTTAATATCTACTTTAATATTATCACTTCTAGTTGGCACCTGTAACCGATATGACAACTTTAATAACACACGTATTACCATTTACGTACATATAAAAGGCCTGCAAGAAACCATTCGAAATACTTGCAAAACATTTAACAGCAAAATAGTGGCATAAGGTGATGTGTTACAAAATAATAACTATAAACAATAACAGCAGTAGAAAAGGTTTTGGAAGCAGTGTTGTCATAATTTATTTTTAAAATCTTTAAAATTTTTTGCGGCCAAAAAAACGTATTTTTTTTACAAATCATTTAACAAAACTCTTAAATTGCATGTGTTTTTAGCGCTGTTTCAAGAATTCAAGAAACCTAACATAAACCATATATGTACATATAGATATACATAAAGTATGTGTGTATGTATATAAAAATTAACTCTATCAATTAACATACTTGTGCTAGTGCATTGCTTTGGTAAGGACATACAAAACATGTCACTTAATAAATGCCAGTGGACTTGTGTGTTTATAAGCATGTGAAAAATAGTTTTAAAATATTTTAAGAGATGGGGGTGAAAGAAGCAAAAAAAACGTAATTCACACATTAGAAATTAATTATCAGACATACGAGAACTGCATAACAAATAAACAGGTAACAGTACAGAGTAACCAAGAGCTCAACAGTGTTTAAACAAAAAGTTTTTATGTATAAAATAATTTACTAACAGAAAGCTTTAGCACATTTTGTTAACTTTACCTTTGTACGTTTATATGAGTACAAAATTGAAATATTAAATATTGCATTTATGGGTGAGTTTTATATAAAAAAATGCCTTTGTACACCTGAACATTCAATTATGCGGAACTTTTATTAAGTGTTTTAAATGTCAATAATTACGAAATAAAAAAAGTGTTCTGACATGCAAAACTAATAGGAAATGTGGGAAAATTTCCTTCGGTCACTTATATAATAGTAGCGCGTAATAAATTTTCAATATTAAATAATAAGTATTTTTAAATAACACTAAATTTTTTGCATTTAAGTAGAAGAACTAAAGCATTACTGCGTCTAAATATGTTTTAAATTCAGAAAAAACCTAAATTCCAAATATTTTTCTTTCTTTCTTATAATTTTGCAATAAATTGCATTTTAGTAGTTAAACAATTTCGTGGTAATTGCTTACATTGGATATATTAATAAAATGTACTAAAATGCCTTCATAAGTGTTTAGTTAATTATTATGATCCATTCATTTTACAAGCTCCTTTTTATGTTCATTTTTGGACAATACAAACAATTAAGTGCATTTATCCTACATGAAACCAAACCAACTAAAATTGTGCTTGATTAAGGGCATATATGGATGTATATGTGTGTATGTGCTACAGTTAGCCATGCACAAATACCGTGACATACATATAATCAAATTGTCATAAATAAAATAAATAAATCCCTGTTGGATATATTTTTTCGCATACCATTCTAACGTTTCAAATGTTCCGTTATTAAATATGAAAATGTTTTTTATATAAAACCGTAAATCTGCCAAAGCATTTGAGCGAATTCCATTTTAGTCGTTTGGGTTGCAAAAAAAGGAAAAAAATCGCCCCCAAAAAAGCAGCAACAAAGTATAATTTAATCCAATATCAACATTTTTATAGAGTGGTCATAAACTATTGGCAACAAAGACATGCAAAAAGATACTTGTGGGTATATAAAAACACAACTTAAAATCAATATGTAATTTGGATAAGGGTACATCTTTCATAATTTTACAAATTCATTTTTAAAGGTCGCTTTGTCATCTGCTAAAGGAGCTTAGTAGCTTCCAGGGTTTAATTATGGATCCACTTATTTTATTCAACATATTAGGTTTTCTTTTAAAATCCTTAATTATTGCACAGGACTGGACAAATATCAAAAAAAGGTTTAAAAATTGATTTCTAGTTTGGTTTACCTCCTTAACTTAACAAACGAACGGCAGTATTTTTCTTTAGTCATTCCACAACAAATACTAAGTATTACACAATTCATTATAAAAACAATTACCGATATATTTTAGGAAGACATTTACAAGAAAAGGAAATTGTTTGTAGGAAAATAATGTCTTAAAACACATTATCACTCACTCTCTACACAAGGCAACAAAATTACACACAATGCGTGTTATTACCATAGATTGGCAACACTGGCAAATACTATTGTTTTATGTGTCACAAAAAAAAATTGTTAAAAAAACTTAAGAAGACAAAAAATATTAAAAGAAGATAAAAGTTTAATAAAAAATATAAAAAAGTTACGAAATAGTTATTTACTGGGTAACTACTAATGAAAATTGTGACAAATTAATTTTATTGGGTGTTTAGCTACGGTCATTTTTTGTGTTCCGGCTTAAGTAATAATCAATGTGGTGGAAATATTTGTATTCGGTTTGTTGAAACTTGGTTAAGAAAATCGGTATCGGTAGTTTGTCTGCTTTACTTTATGAAGAAAACCGAAGAAGTTCTTTTTAATTTTTTTAAGCACCTAAAATTTTAAGAATTGTGCCCTTTTATAAATTGCGTATACAAATGCCAATACAATTACTCATACAGTCTCATACATTATCAGCATTTTTAGTATGTCTTTCATGTATGAATGCCTGTATGCCAGTATGTCTTTTATATATGTAGTTGTACGTTTGTATGTATATATAAACTATAATATACACTCATACTAAATTTATAGATATTATATACTTTATAGTTAGAAGTACATTTAGCTAAGTTATATTCAAACTTTAGCTGCAGTTATCTGCCCTACAACTACATCCCAACAATACCCCTACACTTTTGTCGCCTTAAGCACAACGCACAACTGAAATAATATCGAAAACATCATTTGCCATTTTGCCATGTATAACACACAAAACGCCATCTAAAATATAAAGCACCAAAAATAAAAACGATTCATTCATAGTTTGGATGGGTTTTGTTTTTCCACTTTTGAAATTGCTAGTTGGAAAATTGTTTGTGAATTTTCAAAATGCTTACTTATACATTCACACAAACCGATACTTATGCAAAGGCTTTAATAACAAACAGCTGTAATGCTCGCCCATAGAATACTTGCAGTTTAACTACTTATACAAAGAGATATGTATGTGTAAGTGTATATATTTTTTAATATGTAGATATGTGGTACTTTATTTACCAACATCTATTTACTCGGCCATTTAATAGGGTGACGCGGAAGTTTATTACAAATTATCTTTGAAAAGAAAATTTTTGCAATATAAAAATTTGTTTAATAGTGTATTATAGTTTATATATTAAATAAAAATTATTATACATATAATATTGACTAACATATTTAAAATATATATTTTATTTTGAGTAAAAATATTTGAAAAAATATCTTAAACATTTTTTGTTTTTTTTTTAAATATTGTTATTTTATATTGATTTCATTTAAAGTATTTTTAAAACTTTAAAAAAGTTGCCAAAAATATTTTATTAGTCAAAAATGAGCAAACAATTTCTTTTAATAATGGTTGGTTACGTACCTGAACTGCATGTTCAATCAAATCCTAATTTTAACAGAGCGATGTTATTTAAACACTTTTGTCAATTTCTTTCAACATTTTCTGTAAAACAACACAAATAAAATTGCCTTTAAAACGCTACAAACGGAATAACTAAATAAATGTTCTTCCAAATATGTTTGAAGGAGATTATAAAAATTGGAGAGAGTTGAAGTTTTTAACCTATATTTCACTTAATTATCGGTCTCTCCTAGTGACTTCACACACCAAAGTAGTATGTCTAAAATATGCAAGTGTAAATGTTAGCACAAGTACTAACATATGAATGAAGTACATAATTGTCGCTAGTGTCGACCACTTAACAATTATTGGGGGTTTTGCCGGTTAAACAAAAATTTGTGATAAAAAATATTAATCAGAAAAAGTTGTATTTAATTATGATTTTTTTTATAATTTTTATGATTATCTACAATTTTTTTAGGTTATAATTTAATGTTGTTGTTGTTCTTTTAATTAAAATCAATTTTGATGTGTTTTGTTTTAAGTGTTTCAAAGTAATCTTTCGTTTCTGTTTTACTTTTTGTTTCTAATATCTTTTATCAAAAGTAAATACAGCCACGTGCTTATACCCTTCACCAAGTGATTGTTAATATAAGTTTGTCATTATTTCTACAATTTTTATTTGCAATCACATGAAATATATGGACATTTGAACGAAAAGGTCAACGGAGGACAAATATTATAATCCCAGCAAAAAAAAATCTTAATTTGGAAGCAGTAAATATGACTAATGAAACTATTAGCTTAAAAAAGAGATGTGCAAAATAAATATATTCAGCAGTTTCTTAAAAAAAGTATTAGGAAGCTCTAAAACAGAGCCTCTACGCAAGAAATCTCATACAAAAATCATATTAATCTTTTATAGAAGTGGAAGCGGTGCACAACTGCACTCTGCATTAAAAAGCTGCTTCCGAGGAAGCATAATTTTTTGCTGGGAATGTTACTTCAAGATGCTTTTAAAAACGGGTTATGCTAATGTCATGTTTTTGAACCTAGGTTTATTGTTAATATGTTAGAAACAACATATTGACAAAATCTACCTTCTGCATCGAAGGTTATGCTTCCAAAATGTTATTGAAAATGGAATAAAAAATAAAAAAATTTCAAGATTTCTTTATTTTTATTCACTTGAAAGGCAAACAAAAAGTGTATTAAAATCCTGCTTAAAATACTTAAACATTTTTTTCAAGTTCAAAATTTGTTGACAGTTCTTTAAAATTAAAATGTTATTATATTTAAATTTTGCTTAAAACGTCATAGTTTCCCAGAATATTTCTCGCTTGGTAAGCGCTGAATAAAAGTTTTCAAAAACATCCGAATAAATTTGATTAATTTTGTTATTAATAAATTTATAAACTTACCGAATGCCAATAATTAAAGAAAGTAATAACTGATTTGGTCGTTACTATCATAACGATAAGATAAGCTTTTTTTAAATTAAATTTGTCTACAAAATTGTCCATAAAAAGAGCTAAAGCTATTTAGGAAAGACAGTCGGTAAAAATAGTTTGATAATGAACACGTTAATTGCTTTAAACTTTTTTATTGCTGTGGCCTCAGCGGCTATACTTTCTTCTGTAGAAAAACGTTTTCCATTGGCACCAGTTGTGCCCTTTGAAGAACCAAATTGGCATATTATTAACGGTAAATTTGCCAAACTTGGTCAATTCCCTTATCACGTCAGTTTAGAATTCCACTGGTTTTACTTTTCTGTTTGGTGTAGTGGCACTTTGATCTCTAACCGTTGGATATTGACTGCTGCTCAGTACTCTGAATATGCTGAAGGTGCTACTGCGTACTTGGGTAGCATTGCAAAAAATGATGCCCATGAAAAGGGCCAACAAAAAATAAACATTCCTAAAGCTAACATAATTAATCATGAAGATTGGGTTGGCGGCATTACAAACAACGATATCTCTTTGATTAAATTGCCAGTAGATGCGAAATTTAATGAGTTTATTCAACCTGCCGCTCTACCTACTATCAACGATGGAAAATATCCAACCTATGAGGGAGTTATGGCTTGGATATTAGGTTGGGGTCAAAAAAGTGAAGCTGCTGAAAATGGTAATCAGAATCTTCTTTACATGGAGGTTCCCATTATAGGACAATCTAGATGTAATTTTACTGATGAAATGATTTGCATTCAGGCGGTAGAGAAAAAATCCCTCTGTTATGGTGATTCTGGCAGTCCTTTGCTAATCAAGGATAACAATGTAGACACCGTTATTGGAATTACCACATTTGGCAATAATGTGGATTGCGAAAATGGCTGGCCAACTATGTTAATTCGTGTTTCCTTCTACTTAAATTGGATTGAAAAAGTTTCTGGTGTCATCAGTAGAAAAATTGAATGAAATTTATTAAAACCGAAAACATTCAGTTCGTTATCAGATTTTTCTTATGCAGCTTAAATAGCTGATGTATAGAGTAATAAAAATGTTTAATAAAAATTTATTAAAAATCTTATCTGTCTAATGTGTGTCAGCGTTAAATTTTCAACAGTCATTGTCTATTAATTCTTTGTTGCTTATGTTTGGTTAAAAACGTGTGTTCTGCCTTAAGTTCGTTTTTTGTGTGGGTGTAAGAGTGTCTAAATTGGGCCGAAAAGTATGATGGCGAAGTCAGTGTTCTTGCTAAAGCTGTTATTATTTTTGTCGTTGTTGAACAAGTGCGTTTAAGCCAAGAGCACAATTATGTAATATGCAAATTGATTGTTTATCCTGGAGTGGCAAATGCTATTTATGTATGTACATACATACATATTTGCGTGCGGTCTATTCACTTGTTTATTCATTTATACACTCGCTCATTCGAATATTTCTATTTAACTTGTATGCATATGTGCGAATGTATGTATGTTTGTGGTAAAATGTCCATGTGTCTGTTTTAGTAGATCAATTTCTGCATGTGCACAGGCATAAGTAGATGTGACTAGATTTGTAATCTTGTGTGTGTTTGTGCATGTTTGAATAATTGTCAATATTTTTGTGTAAAACGTTCACGTACGTATTTTTTGTAGTGATTTTTTGTGTGGGTGTATGTTTTTTGTAATTTTTTTCTTTTTTGTTTTGTCTTTATATACTCATTTAGCATTGCTTACCACAAGCATACACGCACAAGCAAACACTACCCATACGCACTGTGACAAATGATCATGCAAACAAACATATGCACACACGCTCACACACACAGCAGGAGAGAATTAAACAAAACAAAAAAAAAAAAAACAACCAGGAACATAACAAGTGATAAAAAAATGACTACATACATACATATCAATACATTCAGAACTAACAGATGTTTTAATTGTGTATATTCATACATGTGGGCTTGTGTGTTTACAAATAGAAAGTTTAAAAGAATTAAGGGTTTTATGTTTTCATTAATGCGATTTAGTTCAAGGTTGGTTTTGTGTAATATATTTAAATGCTTGTAAGGATGTATGCTACATCACTACGTACACAAACAAACTTATACTTTTTGGCAATAAAATAGAAAGTAATTATATCCTGTTTATTTAAACGTGAATGAACAATATGTATTTGGTATATTATTATTATTAAATAAATGAATTGATATAATTATATTAATTACGAAATGGTAAAGTAATATGTTAACATTCTTAACTTACTTGCTGTACACAACTACAATAATACTGTTATGGGTTTCAGGTCATAAGGGCAAAGTATATGACGTAAGTTTTTTAAATATGTCCACGCATTCGTCTGCCTGTTTACCGAAAAATAAAACAAAATTAGGGTCCTTACCCGCTTTTGTGCCAATTTATCAACGAGTTCATAGAAAAATCTTATTCCATATTCAATTATGTTTTTTTGAATGAAGTTTAGTTTATTTATTTGCCTATAAATTGCAATAAAGTTTTAAATGAAATTTACATATTTCTAAAATATCTTGGGTATTATATTGAATTATAATATTTATTTCTTGTTTTTCTTTTTTTATTTATTTATTTTCTTTAACTTTGTATCCTTTATGTTTATTTGTGGCAAATGTTTGCCACTAATTAATACTCAACATAAGTAATGTTTGATCCATATTCATGCTTTATTTAACATACAAGAACTAAAATTTCTATTAATTTTTCTTTTATTTGTTGCTGTTGTTTGGTTTTTAAAGAAACTACTTGTAAGCAATGTTTGAAAGGAGAAACCATTTTTTTAAAATAAAACTCAAACATTTAGTGGCCAAAGTTGTAGTGGATATGGTTTGGTTTGTAATACGTCAGTGTGTGTGTGTGAATGTTTATTTATGTGCTGAGGATAAACTTTTCCTTATTTTTGAATTTAGGGAAACGAAAATGTATATTTGTTGCTGTATTCTGCTTATTGCGTATGAGTGAATATAAATTACAATTCATTTAAGAAACTATTATTGATTCCTGGGGGATAGCTTAAGTTGTTTGTGCTTTTTTTAATCCTTATGTTGTCAAGTTGCCTTTTTAATATTTAAAGTTTTTAAACTCATTAATTTTAAGGTAAAAGGTTAAACTAATACATGTTTTTTTATAATATTTGATAACATTTATTTTTAAAATGGAAAATGTAAATGCCCTCGGGTCTTTTAAACTCAAATATTGTATGTAAAGAGTGATGGATATAATTTTTCTTTTTATTTATTTAAGTTTTAAAGGAGTTTTGGTTCAACTGCATTAACTTAGTGTAAAAATATTATATATATAAAATATTTATATAAAATATAAAATATAAAAATATATTTATATTTGACAGTTTAATAAAATACACTATAAAAGATAAGTTAGTGTCATCAGGTTAATGCTTAAGGCATATAGAAATTTTAAAATGTTGTGGTTAAGTGTGGTTTTACACCAGATGTTTTTCACATATAGTATTGATAATTTGGGTAAATACAATAGTCAGCTAAAGTTTTGATATATTTTCAACATTTTTATTTGCGTTTAACTGATATCTGGTAGTAGACCTTATAATGAACTTATAATGGATGCATCATAGCAAAATCAAATAAAGGGATTTTTGTTTTTACGAAACTTATTTGTAGTTAATTTTATCTCTTTTTGCGATTTTTTATATAATTTTATTATCGTTAAAGTGAATCCCTTATATGCAAAAAACCCGGCAGGCGTGTTTGTGTTGCCCTAAAGTTTCCAATTGTAAAATTTGATTATTTTAAGTATATTTATATAATAGAAGCCATGATCGTCACAGTTTCTGTAGGGAAAATTTTGTTTTTATTAGCACTAAGTCGCCGCTAAAGAGGGTTTAAAAATAAACTCGCTTAAGACAGAAACAATGCGAATTAACACAGAAAATTTGCTGCCATTTATGCTGTCTAGCTCCCTTAAAACGTAGGGTCTTTTATATAGGAGGCTCCTTACAAGACATAAATACAGACTTGGAAAGGCAAAAATTGCATAAGGAATACATAATGCAGTATGGAGCTCGTCTCAACTCTCCACTGGCACAAAAATTAGAATCTTTAACAGTAATGTTAAGTCCATACTGTTATACGGCTGCGAATTAAAGAACGCCGCACCAAATGATGTTGATACTATCCAAAAATTTGTTAACCGTTGTCTACGTAGAATACTGCAAATCATCTAACCTGCGCTTATCAGCAACGAAACGCTTTGGGCTACTACGTACCAAACCCCTTTAATGTCAAAAACCGCACTCACAAGATTGGACATATCCTGAGGAAATTACCCAGCAACATTGCCAGAACTGCCTTAGACTTTAAGATATTCGCTTAAGAAAGAAATCACGTTGATTGACCGCAGTTGGGCAGAAATAAAACAATAAATTAATAATATGATTGCTTGGAATGACCATGTAATGGCACTATGTTCCTTATAAGAATCTTAGGAATAAAAAAATATATATGTGAGCGTATGTCTCAATGATATAATTCAAATTAGGATACAATGACAATTAAGACACTTATTTTTGTTATGTAAATTGTAATTGAACGACATAAAACCGAATGTGTTGTTTAAATGAAAAAAAAGAGGGCAATAACAGCAGCTATTTCTTTGTACTTCATGTTGTTTAAAGATGATTGAAAAATAATAATCAATCCCAAAAAAATAACTTTCATAAAAATTAAATTAGTTCAGTAAATTGATTGTAAAATCATCATTTTTAAAAAAAATTTTCGAAGAACATTATTAATTTTTATCACAAAAAAAAGCTTAAAATGTATTATGATATCTTACTATTATTACACCCAAAATAAAACTAAACAAAATTCTCTAATAACTTTGTTTCTATTTAACAATACATCACAAAACAATTTACATATTTTAAATTTCAATAAAATATTTAATGTCATTCTTCATAACGAAATCATAATTAAATACAAATATTTTTACAAAAATATTTTAAATATATTTTCAACAATGCCTTTTTATTTACAAAACGTATTTTGTGCATAAATTAGAGCTGCAACAATGTTAAAGTCATATCAACGTATATGTATTTAAGCACAATAATTTTTGTTTAATTTTTTCTTTTTGCTTTTTATAAAAGAGAAGCTGAAAACGTATTTTAAGTATTTTGTACTTTTGTTAAGGAACTTTCAATAAGAGAAAATATTTTAAAGTTAAACTGACTTAAGATAAAGATGTAGAAAATCTTTACATACTTCTTGCACTATATATTTGAACTAAATGAAATTCACTGACATTCATCAAAAGTTAAGAATATAAGAAAACTATTTGTTTGAGTGTGTGTATGTGTATTTGTTTGTATTGTAATCCCTTAAGTCATCACAACTGTAAAACAACAATGACATTGTGATACAGTGGTTAATGTCGAAAACAATTTTTTTGTAATATTTTTGTTGATATTTGTTTTAATTATTTTTGTTGTTGAAAGTCTTATGATAAAGTGACTCCCAAAATTAGCAAGAAAAATTGAAAAATATTTTATTTTTAAGCTTAAAGTCAACCTGTTGTTGTAGAACAGTTTTCTGTTTAGTGATGAGAACCATTTATTGCTCAATTAACATTTTAATAAGAAAAAAAAACCTCACACTTGAAGTGAGGAAAAGCCACAGAATATCCTTAAGAAACCGCAACATTTACAAAAAATAACTGTTTGGGTTTTATTGGTCCTTAGTTATTTTAGAAACAAAAACGATGGATGACCCAATTGAAGGGAGTTTTTACAAAAAGAATAAATGATATACTAGATTAAAAAAAATTGTTTGGCTTTTTTTGGCACAATTGGAGCACCAACCTTGTACCTCGATTACTGCTATAACCAAATTCTTGTATTATAACCTCTGCTTTGTAATAAAGTTAATTTAAGGGATTTTAAATTACTTTAATAACTACATCCAATAAAGTAAAGAATAAAACCGTTGACTATTGAAAGATTTTCATTTTTTAGCTCTGCATGAAACATTTCTTATGAGAAAACTTTATAATTAAGACTGTAAGAGTTTCATAATTAATCTATTTCTTGTGACAAAAATCAGTCGAAGTTATTGCACTCTTTTTACATGATTTCTTTTATCAGTGTTTTAACGTAATAAACACTTTTATTAATATAATATATATTGACATTATGCTTGTAAGGAATAGCTATAAAGTTATCCATTAACACTCTATAAGTTTTTATTTTTAAGTTCATGCAAAATTGTCATATACAAGTTTTCTGTCAAGATCAGTTGTTATTATCAGTATAAATTTTGAAATCTAAGCAACAGCATTTTTTATCCAGACTTTATATCCCCATTTGATATATTTTTTTGGATTATAAATTTTTTTGGTTGCTCCGACCCTTTGTCGAAGTCTATAGCCACTTTTTATAACTGTTATTAACATTTATTTTTATTTTATCTAATAAAGGTCTCATCTTATCGGTTTTGCTTGGCATTAGAATATTATTGATCATTATTGAGTGCTATGAGTCCTGATATGTTGGGGTCATGCAAATTCGGGAGCAAAAGATTAGTGATTTTTTATAACTAGGCAATTTTCTTTTAAAGGCCTCTACTACATTCAAGTCAAGTTATACTTTTTCATTTGAAGTATGTGTAAAATGTGTTCCTTTCTATGTAGCGTATAGATTTGTTTGAAAGCAAATCATTTTAACTTTATTTTCTGAACAAAACAATCGTTGCGTAAGCGTGACAATCTCTTGCACTTTGGTTTAATCATATGTAACAAAAAACCAATCGCAGTAGTATTACACAAATTTAATATAAATACATAGGTATGCCATTATCCGAGTTGAAATCCCCGTCAAGTTTTATCTGGAGCCCTGAAGGCATGTCGCCGAGCACTATCAGATTGGTTTGCTGCTCATAATTGTCTTCCTTTTTGGATTTAAGACTGCATGCACTTTCGCTATCAGATGGTATTCCTTTTAATAAAATATTTTTTATTTAATGATCATCGAGTACTTGCGACATCCTTATAATTGTCAAGATATGGTGTAATATGTTGTTTTTTAAGCTTTTAAGTATGTGGTTAGAATACTAACCCATAAGCCTAAAAGAGTTAAAATGTACAAATGCATGAAGTAAATGTGTTTTTTTGCTCTGCATACTTTTAAACAGTCTAAGATTTCCTGAAACTTAAATATTACTAAAAATAAAAAATTAGACAATTGAAAGAAACAAATTCAGCAAAACCAGCGAAAGTATTTTATACCACTGTGCTTTAACTTTGTCAGAAGACAAAGACTTAAACCAAGACATTTCTTTATATTTTTCTTAAATGTATAGAAAAAAGCTTCAGTACAACCAGAGTAGAAATAATGGTTTCTTCTTTGGATTTATATCTTTTGTTTTGTACATATGTATATACATGCATACATATGTGTACGAGTGTGTGAAGGAGAAAGTATGTTTGTGTGTAAGAGAATTACATTGTACATGTATGTATATGATTTTTTATTTTACATGTAAATAAAATTTCAAAATTTGCATATTTTATAAGAAGCTTAATTAGCATTTGTTATTTTCATCTAACATCGCAACTAGCATTAAAATAACTGAAACAAGACATACATACATATTCAAACATACATGTATGTGTGTGTGTGTAATTTAAATTTTTTTTTTTTTCAAAGAAACATTAAAAAAGTAGTAATTTTTACAGCCTGAGTTTCTTTTGCTGTTGATGTTTTTCTTTGGCATTAAGATTTTATATATGTATTTATACTACATACCACTTTTACAATTTTTCATTTTTCTAATAATACAACTACTATAACGGTTCACTGTTATTTGTATTTTTGTAAACATAGTTGTTGAATAAGTTTATGACAAAGTTGTATGTGTTTATAGTTTAATACGAGGCGAAGAAATGGCAGTCGTAAAAATGTAAACCTCAAAGAAATAACTAATATCACATGTAAATGACTTTCTTTTATGATGCTAATTTACCTGTGACGAAACTAAGGTCAGTTTACAAGCTTAATAAGACGTTAAGTTGAATTATTAACAGTGTGTCAAGAAAACTAGATTAATTTGACATGGTTGGGGCTTCAAATATAATAAAAAATTACAAATGTGTATAAAAATTTAAAATTGGTTTTCCTAAATATATATAATAATTTTCTTTTTATGGTAATGAGAAAAATAATAAATTAAAATATTATCTTGAGATCCATGAGTGACAAGGGTACATGTATTTTGGTAAGCTTGTCATTTAATTTGTTATTTTCTAATATATTACAAATCCTTATACCTACACATTAATAAGGGGTATAAAAACATCGACATAACCAAACATAGCCCTGCCTTTTTTGTTTCTTTCAACTAGATCATAAACAAATTTAATAGTTCTTTCTCTATTTGAATGTAAATCACATTTCATAACTTTGGTTATAAGTTTTAATTTTATTTTATTTATAAATTAAACTTCCTTATCCTACACCCAACGACCCTCGTCAAACGATGGCAAAAATTATGCAAACATTTATAAAGTTATTATATGATTTAATGTCAATGTATTTGTGTTTTGATAGTAAACTAACATTGAAAAATGCAAAAACAAAGACAAATTAGAAACTTTAACAAACATATGTTTAATGTTGTTGTTGATACAATGTTTCTCTTTTTTTCTGGTCGTCTTCGACTCTATTTTGAATTTTCTTTGCTTCCCAAACATTTCCCCCGGATTTTATTGTTGTCATGTTGTAGTTGTAACAAAAGAAAATGTTTACATTAGTTGCTGTGTTCGAAAAGATTACTGAAAATAATATGTAATTTAAGAGATTTATTTAAAGTAAACATATGCACACAAAACACAAACACAATCAAATACATATAAAAACATACATATGTATGTAAACATATTTGAATAACTAAAAGTATAAATAAAAGAGAAATATAAATATAAATGTTTTTATGATTGTGTGTGTGCATATATAAGTAGTAAATTTGTAAACCATCTTGTTGTATCACCTAATAAAACGATACTTTTTTCTTTTTTTGGAAATGTTTATAAAATTAAATGTTAAATGTGGAGTTACTCTACATTCGTTATCTTATAACAACTGTTTGGCAGTAAAGATAAGATAATCTAGTTACTTATTATATTTTATTTATATCTTATTGCGTAGAATCTAAAAACGTTTATTTATTAACAAAATTAATTAGAAATTTATCGTTTGTATTTTTATTAATTTTTTTGTTTTGAAAATGTTCCTAATAATAATATACCAATATGTGTCTTCAGGTATTAAAGTTAATTAAAGGTGTTTTCCGTAGCAACATTAGCATAAGAAATTAATTGAAATTACAGACAGAAAGTTACATTGCACAAGCAGGTTTAAATTTTTTTTGTTAATATTTAAAACACTATTTTAGCTCCAAAGTTTTTTAAAGCTGGCCACTCTGATGGTAAAGATAGGCTAAAATTTTCAATTAAATGATGCTATAAATTTTTTGAAATGATTTTTCGGATTGACATATATGCAATAGACGACAAAAACGACTTAAATTATGTTATATTGTTTGTATAAAAGGTTATTTGGCAATTATAAAATTCATTGTATATATTTGTAAAAATATTTGGCCACCGGAGTTAATGGTGGAACAACGCATGTATTCCAATGTATTTATTATATTTATATGAAATGTTAAGCTTCACACTCTCGAAAACAATGCGTTATAGCTTTGCAAAATTTTATTAGCGATTTTTAAATCAGACAATTTTTTTATATGAATAAATAGGAAAGGGGCATAAACCTATTCCCTTTACTTTAGTCTTTCTTTGTTTTTGTTGCATCAATAGTTTATTTGGTTTAAGTAGAAAATTAAACGAGTAACTAATATTTTTATACGCTGGTAGAAAACTAAAAAAATATTCTTATATTGAAAAGACTAAAAAAGTTGCCACGAACATTAATAACCCAAAAAAGGCGATTTAATGTAAATAAAATTGTAATCATATAGAAATTAAAACAAAGTGTTTTTACCCTTTGGTACGTCATGTTAAGTTATAATTATACCTGCCATTTCTTTTGTCTAAGAAAATAAAACCGGTTAACTTTTTCAAACCTTATATTTACGTATATGCAGCAATTAGGCTGGCAGCATAGTCTATTGATTTTGTATGGAAAGCCGTGAAATTGTGCCACTTTTAATTGATTTAATAAAAAGCATCCTTAAGGCAATTATTTTTTACACTCCAATTACTAATTTAAAGGGACTCATAATTAATACAAATTCCAGATATAGTAAAACACAATAACAGTCATTGTAATTTTTATTTATATATTTTTATTAAATTTTAAAAGTAATATGTAGTTATTTTTAAAGGATTGCAAACGTGATACAACAAAATTATTAAATAATTAGTACAACAAAACTGACCTCAAAGTTTATTATTAAATTATTTTGCCGATTTATTTCACTCTTACTATGTCCTGAAATACTTGTTTCATACTTGAGCTGTCTTTTCCATATAAAAGTAATGTTGTCAGCGATTTTAAGAGTGTGTACTCAGTCCGTTGCTATTTTTGTCTACGTATATCTATATGGAAAGAAGTTTGGGAACAACGTTTCTTATTCGGTGTTAGAATGTAAGAATCTTCGATACTCGAAATCTGTGAATCGCTGCACCAAAGCATCCAAGTTGTTATTAAATACTTCCTTCGCAAAATCTTACGCATATTTTAGTTCAACTATTGACCATTATTGGAGCTTGTTCGATAGTTGGGTGAATTTGCACACAGGGCTTAGCACGCCAAATGCCTGCCCTGCCTAATATCTTGGGATAATCTAAAGTAAACGAATTTAATTAAATTAAACGAATAATATTGTGAAAGATTTGCATTTACCAATTGATATAGTTTAATTATTGCCGCTTTTTAATAAACCTTTAAACTTAAAAAAAAAATAAGTTTAACACTTCCCATTTTCTTGAAAGTACCAGATCGACTTATTTTTGTTTACTTGTCAGTTCGACAGTTAGGAATGTTACGTTGTATAAACATTAAAAAAATAAAAATAAAAAAATTAAGTAAAAATTTGCTCATTTTAATCAGATTCTGTAAATGTTAAATTAAAAATTTTTAATTTAATTTTACTAAAACAATAACTTTTAAATAAGAATTTTTAGTTGTGAGTATCGCGTATACGGGCGGGCGGTAATTTTGAAAAACGGCTAACGCCGTTAATAAGCGCATTTAAATTAACTTAATTAAAAGGGTGGCCAGCTTGTTGTAAAAAATAATGACTTTAACAATTTCAGTTATTTATAAATACTTAAAGAAAGTAAAAATTGTGATAAATAAAATTAAAATATATTTTTACGAAAAGTCGTCACCCGTTATCAAGTTTCTCTAAAATGGTTTTGCAAAATTTGCTTGAAAAATAACAATTACTTTTTCTTAAGCAAGCGAACAATAAAATTTCCGCTACCAAATTAACTTTTTATTTATTACCAACTTAATACTAATATTTGTTTTATTATCATTTTCTTCCAGTTTTTCAGTTTCCCTGGCGCAACTCAGATTTCAGACAAATTTAAATAAACATTAAATTACTTTAATATTACATTATTATTACCAAAGAACAAACAAACTTTTTTAATTATTTTTTTGTTTTATTTGTTGTTATATCTTTTTGCATATAAACCTTTTTTTAAACCATTTGTAAATTATTTGTTTAAGGTTCTCTTATTTTATTTACGACCTGCTGTTTGTTATACCCAATGCACAGGGCTTTTTTTCATTTACATACATAAATATAAACATGGGATAAAAAGCGTATTTCTATAGTTCTTAAAATTTCTTTTTGGTCTTTGGTCTTTGCTGCTTTGAGCATAGAGCAGCTCTCTTTTTTTTCATATAAGTCCTTGTTTCAAAATAGTCAAGAGTCTGAGAAACAGATTTCAGGAAAAGCGTATTATTTACCCTAATTCAACAAACAAGTAAGCAACATAATTTAATTTTCTTTAAACAAATAAATAGATCTATAGAATAAATTCTTATATGGATTTTACAAAATGTTACTAAGATGTTAAGTATTATTGAGTTAAGGGAAGCATTATTATGAATAATTTATTATTACCGCTTTCGATATAAATCATTTTAATAACTTTAAAGGAATTTCCAAAACTCTATAATAATTTTATTGCCAACATTTTGTATTAATTTACAACATAACCATAAATTTTAGCGTTATGAAAATAAATTTAATGTTATTGGAACAGTGAAAAAAGATTTTTGAACAGCAACACAAGTAAATAAATTTATTGAAGTAGAAAATCGTTTAAGTTGAGATTTTCAAAAAGAGAATTATAGTAATTTTTGTTTACAAAAGGAAGTTGTATGTTTAATATAATATTTAGAATAAATGTGTACATATTTGTGCATATCTGTAAGCATACTGTATATGAACTTAAGTAATGCTAGGCATATTGAATTATTTGAAATTAATAAAATTGTGTATTGAATTTTTGTTAATTTTGTGGAGTTAAGTATTAAATTTCTTATCAAAGTTGTGACTAATATAGATCTAAATTAAAATACTATAAAAAACGATTTATTTTAGACAGAAAATAATACTTATTATAGATAAATAAAACCAACTACAACATTCTGTAAAAACTGCTTTAAAATCCACTGAATTTATATATAATAAATGCAAATCCTATTTATTTATTATATTTATGGGCACTGGCAGCACTGATAAAAAAATTGCTAGTATTTTTGAAAATGACCAAACAATAGAACAGGTAAAATATAGCAAATAAAGCGTTCAATATTCAAGTTGGCAACACTGATTGGTATATATATAAACATATTCATTTTAACTTATCTTTCGTCTGTTTTGTTGTTGTAATGTTTATTATATATACTTACTAAAGTTTTAGGCAGCCCTTTATATGCACTTTTCCTTATTATTGTAATGCTAATTCAGGCGTATACTTTATATTCATATAATAAAATATTGCGTATACAACACGAGTACGTAAATTATAAAGAAAATAAATAAATAAAAACAAATAAAGTTCGTAATAAAATAAAACATTTATTAAAAAATTCTAATAAAAACTTTAAATATATTTTATTAAGCTCTTGATTTGTAGATCCTCTTTTTGACAAGCGAACTTTAAATTTTAAAATAAAAATATCATTATAATTTTGTTGTTAAAATATTTAATATTATTTGATTATAAAGATTATTATTGTTCTTATTTACTTACTTATGTATGTGTCTCGTTAAAACTTTCTTAAATAATTAAATAATAAAATGCCTTCTTTTTATTCTTTAGTTAATAATAAAACATTTATTAAGTTTAAAACAACACATTGACAAAATAAATATTAATCAAAAAATCTCAGTGGATTCGATTGCAAAGCAAAAATTGTCGGTAAAGCCATATCACCATAATATAACAACTTAAAAATTATTCATAATAAATGTAAATGTAAGATTTAAACATAAGCTAATCAAAATTTTAGTATTTTTTTTAATGGTTTTATGAGTTTTATGGATCTATATGAAAAGTAGGGTGTTTTGTATTTATATTTGCTCAAAAACCTATTTGGGATAAAATTTTATTGCAGCTTAATAAGACTTTGTTAATTTTTTGGGAGCTAGGATTTATTATGGTTTTTATAATTTATTTAAGTTTTGATATTTTTCATGATTTTTTTTTGATAGTAGATTGTTAATTATAAATATTTTTATCTTAAGGGAATTTCGACTCGAAACCAACACCTTTTGTGGGCTTATGAGTGTTAAAATATTAGCTTTTTCTGTTGTTTTTTTTGAGTCATAAATCATAAAATCAAATTCCTATATAACACTTTTGTTGTTTCTAAAAAAAATCAAGGATTACTAACAAGCTAATTTAGTACGATTTGTGCTTGAGACCTGTATTTTTTCAAAAAGGTTTATACTGACACACATACAGAAGGATGGACAAACAAACATACAGTTTTTTTTACAAATAAGCCAAACAGACTTTACAAGCGACATGCCCAAAAAACCGGTATATGGTTATGAAACATATGTTCTGCTTATTGGTTTGTTTGATCAGCTTGTATAACTATTTATAATAGCGAATCAGACTAAAAATCAAATCTTTTTGATTGGGTTTAAAGTAAATTATTCATAATTTAAATGTATAGTTTTTAAAGTACAGGGTTTATAGCAATTCATATATATATATAAATAAAAATTGTACAAACTTGTATTTGAACAAGTCTTAATGTAGTAAAATTTAAAAAAAAGCAAAAAAACTTATATTATTATATCCTTCAAACATGTGGTAAGGTCATATATAGGTTTGTCATTACGTTTGTAATTTCTTCAATATTCATTTGTGACCCTATACAGAATATATATTCTGGATCCCTATAGATAGGGAAGTCGATTTAGCCATATTCGTCTGTCCATGTGTATCTTGAAATCAAGTTTAAGTTGCTCCCAAAAGGTCACCCAGGGTTTTATGTAACACCAGACTTTTAGAAATACTTTTGAGAAAATCGGTATTGAAAACTGGCAGGATCGGTTAATAACGGGCTGAGATATAAGTAAAGTTTTTTTTTTACTCAAAAATTATTATATTTGTGTGTAGGATGTCTTTTGGGGAATTTTAAATAAGATATAAGATACATTTTTTTTATTTGTTTATTTTTGTTTTTTTTTT
>NDXZ01017367.1:28803-40062 GCA_003055125.1 Paykullia maculata
TTTTGAAAAAACTTACTAATATACACACATAGATACACGTAGTGAAGGGTGTATAAGATTCGGCATAGCCAAATATAGCACTCTTACTTGTTTTTACATATGGTAGTGTTGGGTATGAAAAAACACAAAATAGTTTTTAATCGTCTAAAATATTAATTTAGGAAAAAGTTAAACAAGAAGAAAAATGGTCGAATGATTCTTTTTTTAGTAAATAATTTCCAAACATTTTGCATGAAAAAACACATTCATAGAAATTTATTTTATGAAAAAAAAAGTTTTTCCACTGCAAAAACATTTCTTTCTTTTTTAATCTTAAAAATATAATAAGTTTTGTGATATACTCTCGTTTGAAACAAATATAAAGTAAATGAACTTTATTTGGACATATTTGTTTGCTTCTGCTATATGTATGTGAGTTTATGCTGCTTAAGTCAAAAAAAGAACATATCAATCATAATAAATAAACAAACTAAGTCTCACAATATGTCTACTAAGATTTACTAAAGTGCAAAAGAGTTCCACTGAATCAAGCGCAATTATTTATGTTACTGCTAATGTTGCTTCTTTGTTAAATTAGTTGTGCTATTTTTGTTGGTTCAGATAATACCAGCGCAATTAGACAAAATAGCGGGAACAATAAAAAACAATAAATTCCATTCACTTTAATTGTTATTTTCGGGGGTTTCTTAAGGGTCTTAATCGTTTGATTAAAAAGAGTAGTTTATATAAATTACGTCTTCTTTCATTTGTTCGATTGCGGTTTCTTCTCATTTTCATTCTCTTTTTAATAGGCTGGCTTATCGTCTTTTACAGGAACGTCTTTAATAAAGCTATATAAGAGCCAGTGTTACTCAAAATCTGTTTAAAAAAAAATATATATTTAAAACAGAAGAAAGAAAAAAAACAAATAATATTTAAATTTTGGTAACACTTTGTGAAACAGTTGGAAAGATAATATGAAGATAAAAAGAGGTAAAATGAAAAATAAACAATTTTTATAATGTAGTCATATTATTTAAAGGATTTTTTATTGACACTGACATCGACACAATCATGTCGACTTAGGCGAAGTAAAGGACTCTCAACTAACTAAGAATGTTATAGTTTATCAAAAAAAAGTAAAAAAAGGTAAAACATAGAAAATCAGAATAAAATAACCTCTAATGTCTATATGCGTGTGTCTGTTTGTGCGTTAAGGTGGTTAAAAGGTTTTTGTATGGCTAAAAATATACTTAGAGTCACAGTGCGGAGGACAGCTGAATCCTTTTGCTTGACGTTAAGAAAAACTCACTTTACCTGTGACCAAAAATAAACAAAAGCAAAGTGTGTAAAGAGTATATGAAAAAAAATAACAAAAGAAAAAAAAATGACTTAAACTAAAGTAACTAACCATCACCATTTAGCAAACAATATATTTCCTTTTATATTACACTACTTTTTTATACCTCTTTTTGTGCATATTTTTTTAGCTGGCAGCTATCTAAACTGACATTGTTGACTATTGCACAGTAATTTGAATGGGTTTTGATAATCAAGTCATAAGTGTTATTAATATGAGTATTAAAATATGCTTTATCTTCATCAAAATAAGTGGTTTACTTAGTAGAAAAATATTTGTCTTTCAAATGTGGTTTTGCTGTTGAGCTCATATTTGCTGGTTAAATTGTAAAAATAATTTATTATATTTTTTTTTCTTTTGTAAGCTGGAACGTTTTCGTTATTAAATAATTGTTTTTGTTAAAGAAAAGAAATATATGTTGGGAACTGAAAATGTTATATGTGAAAACTCTAAAAAAATATTTTGTATTCTTAGCTGAAGTTGAAACCCAATATAAAAAAACAGTCTGAATAACTCTATAAAATTATATGACATTGGCATTGAACCTTTTTTTAAATTATGAAAAATGTTGCAAATATTTTTGCTCTGATGAATTGGATATTAAATTGAATTATTTAATAAAAATATTTCTTATTTTAATAACAATTAAATAAAAATTTTGTCTTTGGCCCTGACGAATTCATTGTTAATTTAACATTGTTTCATGTTATAAAATAAACTAAAAATATGAAAACTTAAACAACTTTAATGATCCACATCCAAGCTAATAAATTTTAAAGGATTCATGGCAATTTAAAATTTTAATCCTTTTAAAAATTTTAATGTCTTCTATGTCTTTCTCTTTGCTTAAGAAATTAACTCTTCTCTGTCAGCCAAGATTTATATTAAGTTTAGTCTTCCGTTTGTCTTCCGCAAAAATTATGAAACTTCCCAAATATAATAAATTTATTAAGACAAAAGAGAAAGCCATTTAAACCACTGAACAATATAAATAATATTCATCTTCGTCTCCATCGTCAACATTGTCAACATTAAAATAATGGTGGTGATTGTGATGGAAATGGGAATGATGTCGTTGTTGGTAAAGTTGATTGTACTTACAAGTGACGAGACTGTGTAGCGTTGTTGTACAGTTTTTTCTGCATTTACTCTATTTTACTTACCGAACTGAAGGCCATCAGTGATGGTGTGAAAAATGGTACTTCAATTGTTGTTGGTTTTTGAGAGCGGCGCAACATCATTAAAATCATTTTTCTAGTTTTTACATCACACTTATACCACTCGATGTCATACAACGTATCAGCGACTGCTGCACTCTGGATATGAATATGTATAGTATGTACGTGTATGTGTGGAAAAAATAGAAGAGATTTAATAAAGGAAGCTTGACAAAACATCTATACTATGCAATATAAAGAATTGTTTTTCTCTATATATGTATGTAATGTGCATTAAAGAAAAACGACCAGTATGAATAAAATGAAAAATATCTCACAGTTTGTGAACATAAAAGTGAATTCAATGATATCGACTTAACGTAACAAGTAAGTGTGTTTGTGTTCATATATGCATGGTATTGTAAGTATTTAAGTAAATGCCTGTGATCACAGGGATGAAAAAGTTTTTAAAATAGCAAAATTATTTAAGTAACATAAATTTTTCTAAATCATAAAATATACACAAAAGATTTATAAAGCCGCCTATATAACTTTTTTCATTAAATATTAAAAGTAATTAAAATTGATAAAAATAAGAAAAAGTAATTTTTTAAAAAAATATCAACACACTCTTTGATGACAATCATTTTATTATAAAAGGAATTTAATCTTCTTAATTCCTTTAATTTTGGTTCCCAACAAAATAGGTTAATGATTTTTATAAAATTTTATTATTAATAATAATAATTTATATTAAATAATAAATTTAAAATTTATAAAATAATAAATATTTTTACTAAAAATGAAATGAAAATTTACCAATTTAAAAGCTTTTCTTGTTGTTGTTCTAGTTACTTTGTTTTATTTTAGTCATTTTAGTTTTATTCCTAGATGGCGGCGTGTAGCATTTGTATGTCATTGGTATAGTTGTTGTTATTGTTGCTGTAAAGTAATTAAAATATTCTCATACATAAGTGATGGAAGAAAAATCACGTTTTTTGCTTAACTATACAAGAGTAAATGTAATTGTTTTAATTCCGTTATGTGCTCTTTTCTTCACATTTTACTCAGAGTATGTGTAACCATATTCAATGCTCTTCATCTTGAGCTTGCACTTGTTTCTTTGTATTGTTTTATGTTCGTTATTATTTTTAGTGCTACAATGATGTCGTTTTCACGAGGGCGTTTCAGTTTTTAAATCAAGGTCGCGAAAAGGAAGCTAAACTGTAAACATTTTTTTTAGCTTGTTGTGTGTAAAGTAATTTGTTTAAGTGTATGTATAAGTATGTAAAGTGTAAGACAAAATGTTATGATTAAAGTTGTAGTTAATGATAAATGAAAATATTAAAAATGAAATGCAATTAGATATGAGTGAGTAGGAATTAAATAAAACAATGTTTGCTTTTAAAGTAAGAAATAATAAAAATAATATACAGTGCAAAGAAGTGTTAGGTTAAATTAGGGTTTCAGTGCTTCTTAGTGAGGACAGCTTAAGAAAAGATTTTACAAGAAAATACTTTGAAAACATATATAAAATAATTCTTTTTTTGAAAGAGTTTTAATATGATTTTAAAATGAATATTTTATAAATTTCTTAGGAAAAAGTAAGGGTTATGAAATACAAACGATTTTCAAAAAAAAAAAAAAATTTTGAAATAATTAAAAATTAAAAACAAAAATTTCGATTTACGATTTTTATCTCAACTTAACAATAATATACTAAGCTTAATTATCATATATTACATTTATTTTGTATGTCTGACTGACTTAAAAATTCGTTAGTTTTTTCGCATAATCAAAGCAAATAGTTTTGCATATAAATAAGGTTCTAAGACATATGGCAGTCATGTTATTTTCATTGCGCCTGTTAAATCTCTTCTTTGTGATTCATTTACTGATACCAAATTAAAATTGGAAGTTAAATTCCTACCATGCACTCCCAAATAATAAGATTATAACGTAGAAATGGGTATTTGCAAAAGAAAATATGATAATAATAGCATCTAGTTTATATCGAAGTAGCCCTCTAAGGTCGACTGTTTAATACTTAGTAAAAAAATCTAAGAAAAGCCGCTAAAAAGAACATTGCCGTTATCCATAAAGATCCTAAGATAGTCGATTTCTTGTCGTTGCCATATACATTAATTTTCGCTGACATCTTTTTATTTCAACTATAAGTTGCTTTAAGTTAATGTCAATAAACAGGGACCCTCATTATAACTAAAAAAAATTATCTTTAGCGACAAAACCCATTTTTTGATGAATTGCTATAGTAACAACCTAAATTGCCATATATAAACTGATGCATACCTGTTAATACAACAGAGTAAAAAGGTGCTAACGCATCTCCATTAAATAAATCTTTCATGCCAGTTTTGATCGGCGGTATAATTAGACCACTCAATGTCATTATTTACAGAGAATGCTATAGTTTAATAACAACTAATTACTTTTTGTACAGATTTAACAATATGGACGTAAACAACAGGTTTTTCCATTTATGCCTCAGCAATCCAGGTCACAATTTAAAGCCACAATGGAAATTTTAACATCGACCGGCTCTTATTAAATTATTTCTCTAAATTTTGTATGTTTCCTAAGTAATGGGTTTCGTATATCTTAATCATTTTATTACAACAGAATGTATTTGTAAAGAATATTTTTAAATTAAATTCAATTTAATTTTATTTGACCCATAGGTTTAAGACTATCTATTCTTTAGTAGTATTTATTTTCTTTTTCATTTAATCATAATAACAAGCATTTACAAACACATATACAGACATACAATTACAAATACAATTAATAATATTCATACTTACACTTTCACTAACATAGTTGCCTCCAATGCAATATAGAAATAGTTGCGTCAATGCCGCAATACTATAAAAGATATAAACTAACAGACCAAGCGAAGCAGAGTTCTATACAGGAGCACAAACCAATGTACGTACCAAAGTCAATTATGAACGAGGGAAAAAGGGCAAAAAAATAAAAGACAAAAAAAATGTAAAAAGAGTAGAGAAATAAAAACTTTGTTATTCTTAATGCAGACTTGTATTGTTATATGTATGTATGTAGTTGCTTAGATAATGTTATAATTTTCTTATTATTGTTTTTGTTTTGGTTAGTAATAATAAAGTTGTTGTAGTAGCTGTTGTTGTTTTATTATATTTTTATTAAATTTTATTGTTCTATTTGTAAGACCATGACTAACAGAGAACATGTATATGAGACATAAATTAATGGCTTCCATAAAACACCATTTGCAAAAATTACAACAAAAATCTTTTATTTTTGCGAGAACTTTATTGAAAGAGAAAATTATTTGCCAACTGAAGCTCTTTAAGTGCTGTTATCTTACTTCTATACATATAGAACTTGCTTTGTTTATAGTTATAAAATAGTTTTGAGAAGGTTAAGTTAAGTGGTTTATGGTTCAGAGTTGTACTGAATATTTTTTAACAATATGTTGGTTACAAATCTTCTTAGCTCTGTAATGTATAAAACAATGGCCACCTATTACAAAACTATATAAATGTTTTACTAAATCTAGAACATTAAAAACACGACTTAAAAACCGATTTAAAAATTGTTAGATAAAATAAAATAATTTACTGGCTATAATTTGCACTACACTGTATATTATTAAGAACTGCCTATTTTTAAAGAGATGTTTTGTTTTTCGGAAATGGTGTTGCCACAGTGCAACAGTAAAAGTTATATAAATTACATAACGTGTGTTTGTTTGTGTGTTGGTATTTATGTTTCCTTCATAAAAATTAGGTTAAAAAGAAGTTCATGCTAACAGAAAAAAAAGAACGTAACCAACAAGTGCACAGAGAAAATGAAATAAAATGTAATAAAAGTAATCAAATAATATGAGAGAGTAGGTTTTTTTTTGCGTGTCCTTCTTTATTTTGGTTTTTTTTTTCATTTATTATCAGCTGGGCGTGCGAAGGTGATTTTAATTAAAAAACAACAAAAAAGGTGAAATTTTATCTTTATTTATTTTTATTTTTTAACGTAATCAAAGAACGGAAAGGAAAATTATGTTTTGGCATTAAAGGTACATTTTGGATTGTTGTTATTGTCAATATAAATATTAATTTCGGATAAAACAAAAATTAACCGGAAATTTTGTGTAAAATTTTTTAAAGCAAATACGTAGATATGTTTTGGTGGTTTTCTTTATATATTATTTTTATTAAATGTTAGTAAATCTAAAAAAGAATTTTTTTTTTAGAAAAATATAAATAAGACAAGTCAATAGTGGTCTCTCTATATAAGGTTTTACAACTGCTTTTTTATATATATTTTAATTACAAAAAAAAATTTTTTAAAGAGAATTCTCTGAGAAAGCTTTTATGTTTAAATGTCTCTAAAAAAACAGCACTTAATTTGTTTATGTAGAAAATTAATAAAAAAAATTTATAAAAGACAAATTTTTCAAAGTCCAATATTAACCTTTATTTAGTAATAACCTAATGAACTGTATAATTGAGATATTTGTTTAATTTAACGAATTTTTCTTTACTTTCCCCTTGGTGCGGTCATACATATTTTATATCCTTATAACTTTAACTTTTCTTTATTTAGGATAAATAAATAATGAAATGAACTTAAACGAGTTGTTTGCTGTTGTGTATTTGGCAAAAAGGTATGGTTTAATGCTTTGTAATTTTGTTTGTATTTTATTTTTGTCCAGGAAATACTTCAAGATGTTTGGCTAACAATTTTTTTAGGGATTGTTTTTTATACCCTTCACCAACGACAGTTGGTGATAGAGCGTATAAATAAGTTTCTTATATCATGTGTAACGCCCAAAAGTGTTTGTTTGAGTATATTTAAATTCTTGTTTTGGTCGCTTAGGTCACGATTATAAGTCTGTAGAAAACATTTTGACGGCCACGGTCTTAAGCCGATTCAAATGAATTATATCTTACTTTTTGCAGTTTAATATTGGAAAAGAGATACACCAGCCAAGTAGGTAAAAATATGATTACAATATGAAAAACCTATTAAAATAATTTAATGTTTTTTTTTAAAACTATTTTCAACTATTTTTGTTTAAATGTTTGCTTAAACCAAAAAATATATTGTGAACTAAAGACTATTAAACTAAAAAAAATTTAAACTGTAACACAAAATAAAATTAAATTCACTCAAAGTATTTAGTATGGATCAAGATAACTTTGTGCTAAAACAGAGTCAAATTGTTATTTGTAAAAACCGGAGGCAACTTCGTTAAAATGTTACCACAACAATCTACACTAACAACGTAACAACAACAAACTGCATGTGTTACGCCATTTTCTTAAAAACCTGTGTAAAACTTAAAACATCAAAAGAAGAGGAGACAAGCTTTTTAGAATATTTTTTAAAAAAGACAATATGGTGAACTAAAGTCAAAGTTTTAATACTTTTAAAAATTATATTTTTCTGAAAGACAAAAGATTAGTTGGGAAAAATAAAGAAGAGAAGAAAGAAGGGCATCTACGATTCATAATGGCCGAATATAATATTTAAACGTACCTGTCGTTTGATGTTGTGAAAAATTTTAAATTAAAACCAACCAGGATTTATGAATTTTTTATTAAAACGCATTACCAATTCATTGGGAAATATTTTACCAGCAGGACTTTCTTAAGTTATTTAACAGGGACGGTTTAAAGGTGTATTACTGCGTAAAAAAACAGATTTTAGTAAATCACTAGTGTTAGCTAAAACTTCCTTTATTTACAAAGTTAACGAACAGTATAGAATTTTTATAAACTTTGTTTATATTCCATAAAAATCAAGTTTGCTTAGACTTAAATCCTGTGACGATTAAATTAGCAGGATATTAAATAATTGAAGAGAAAAGGTAAATAGCTTTAAATTAACGGGCCATCTGATAATCCCTTAACTATGAAACTTTTTTTCTAAACAATTTAAAAAAGCAACTAACTACGTTCTTAACTTTTACAAGAAATATTTGAGAATAATCTTTTTAAACACCAAATTGAATCGCAAAAAGTACTTAAATAAAATTAAGTTTCATTGGCACCATTAACAACTCTCTTTAGTTTGCCTAATGTCAGTTTGACAGTGAAATATTGATGGCAAAAGGTACTCTTTCTTGTCATGGCGAATGAACATCAAAAAAGAAATGGCAAAATTTTTTTTCTGACCTTGATTATTTTTATGTTTAAACGTGTTAGAAAAAAATTGATAAAATGTAAAGTATAACAATCATTTTTATCAATGCCAAAAAAGTTAAACACTTAAATTATTTGTCTTTCCCTTTACAAAAGTATCTTTTATTTTTGTTTTCTGTTATAAGGCTGAAACATTAAAGGCAGATTATGTCAACAGAACAGACAATTATTATTGTATTTTGTTGCTTATTTTCGTATTTAAATGTTTTTTTTTAAAATAAAATTTCAAAAATGGACAAAAAAGACAATATTTAGTACTTAAACTTATTTAATAAATATAAAACGCAACATGAAAATTCATTAAATTTGTTTGCTTTTAAAAAAGTTCTGTCATTTGATGACGACGCTCTTAAGTTTTTTTTGTTTAATTCTCATAATAAATTTATTTAATAATAATTTATTAATTTAAAAAAAGGGAGAAGCAAATAAAGATAGTGATAGTGAAAGTAAAAAAGAGAGGGTTTTTCTTATGGGATTAATTTTAAAGTTTGGGGAAGTTAAATAAATTGTTTAAATTGTACAGTGCTTTAGGTGTAGGCTGTAAATGTTAAATAATTTAAAATATATTTTGCAGAGTTACTAAGATATAAAAAATAAATTTAAGTCGCTTTTATTGATCCCTTTTTTTTTGGTTTAAAGACGATCAGGATTTATCAGCTGGATAAATAAGAACAATATTTGGTAACCAGAAGTGATTGAATTTAAAGTTCTGAAAACATTTAACTAAATCTTCTTTTTTATATTTGGGAATATTCTTAGTTATCATGCGAACATATATGTATCTGCCGGCTTTAAATGAAAGGCCTTTATGTCGCAAAATGGTATCTCTTCAAAAAATAATCCTTCAACTGACAAAATTGAGTTGAGAGAAATACCAGACATATAAGTATTTTTGTGAAAAAAAAACAATGAATTACCAATTTTCATAAGTTTATTGATGAAAATGTTAAAAATTGTGAAAAAAGGTGTTTTTTTTTATAAATAAACAAAAGCAAAACTACTGCTTCGCCGTAGGCAGTTGTGTAAGGCAATGTCAAGGTCCTATTTGGATCATTTTTCTTTAAGAACTTATTTCAACGCCGTGAACACGTAATGAAATCATGGGCTTTTGTTGCTTCTTTTGATCTATTTTAAAATTAATAATTTTTTACCCACTGCCATACGGTACTGTTTACAAATTTTCGATTATTTTCTTTCTGTGATGTTAAAAATTTAAATTTGCAGTAAGAAATAGTTCACTTAAGACTGGTATTTTTAATACTTTCATGAAATATTTGTAAATTCAATATACTTGGACTCCTTTTGCCTTATAAACGACTTAACTAGTTTTGCCTTTTTTGTTTTTTTAAAATTCTGTCTAAAAAAATATTTAATAATTTGTTTACCAAACTTTTTGTTTGAAATATTTCAAAAATAAATGCACTAAAAACTGAACTCATTTCAAACTAACGATTTTCATTGCTTTCTTTTTTCTCACTTAAACTTACAACAAATAACTAATTTTGATAAAACAACAAAACTTTCAATGTTCAATAGCACTCAAAGTACAAAATACACTAAATTGACGCTAACAATAAAACATAAAATGGGATTAATATAAAAGTAAAGTAATTTAAAGTTGCTTTTACTTTTTGCTCTTGCCTTTCTCTTTATAAAATCCTTCTACTTCTTCATTAATTTGTACAGCCGCTGAACCCAACAAACTAAAGAATAATGATAAAGAAGAAGCAAAAAAAAATATTGGTTGGCAATCAACTTTTAAACTAAACTACAGAAAAAGTATTACAAAAAGAAGAGTAAATGTAATGAAAGTTAAAACAAAACAGTAAAAAAACCAACAGTATAAATACATATTGATACTTGTGTAAAAAAAAGTAAGGAAAAATGTATCCAAGATAAGCAAACTGAGGCAAATAAAATTAACACAACCACAAAATCATGCAGTTACCACAAACCAGTTATTTACACCCACAACTTGTACAAAACACTTTCAATAAAAAAAAAGAGAAAGAGAAAAAAAAAAACTTGCCCATTGAATAACTTTTTTTTTTGCTCTTACACTCAACCAAACACACGTTCTATATATATATATATATATAAGTATGTATATATATCCTCTGCTAACTACTTACCAACATTAAATCCAAAATGCTTAAACATAAAACTATGGCTGCCGACAGGAAATGCATCAAAATGATAAGAGTAAAGTTTGCTGCAAAATCGGAACATAAATCGATGATTGCGTTATGACGTTTAACCACTGCAATCAGTTGCAAACGAATGCGTTGATTCTGTGCCAAACTTGAAGTTTCACCTAAAAAGTTTTTTGATGTTTTATTTTTAAAGAAAAGTAAAGAAAAACAATAAAAATTTTGTAGGAGGAGAAAAACAGCAACGAAAAAAAACACAGTTAAACTTGTGGTATAAAAAGAAATATATAAAAAAAATTTAAGCTTTTTTATATATTTGATTTGTTCTTTAGATTTTGTTGAAACTTCCTTTAAATATTTACGACTTTTGAAGAGGCATATTGGAGGGTATAGCAGAATCTTGATTATCAAAA
>NDXZ01017377.1:0-10706 GCA_003055125.1 Paykullia maculata
TTGTTTTGTTTTGTTTTAATTCTCTTAAATGAGCGAAAAAAAATTTGTTTGTTTTCGTACTCTGATCAAAACAATCTTAACGTTTTGTTTTTTTGACAGCTACTCACTTTGTTGTCAATGATTTAAAAAACATTTGTAACGACTCCGACGTAATATATAAAATATAATGCGACAGCGACAATAAATGTTTAACATTTTTAAAAAAGTCTTTGTAAGATATAACTTTATAACAAACGCAATCAACCAACAATTTTAAAGGAGAAAAAAATAAACAATAGAAATTTCTTTAGGTTTTTTAAAAATACATGTAATAAAAACAAATTTTAAAAATAAAAAACATACTGAAATGCATTTAAATTGTTGACACTTGTTGTTAAGTACTGGAAATTTTATTTTAATAAATGAACAAAAAAAAAAAACAGCTACAAACAAAAATACAAATAACAATAAGAGGAAAAATTCACTACATGGACAGATGCTGTTCGTTGTCGTTGCAGCCTTTGGTGGTCTTAATGTGTGTTTTGTTGGACATATATTGACATGTGTTTTGTTTCGGTTAAATTTTTAATATTTTTATTTTAATATTATGTGTGTAATTTTTTTTTACTAATTTTGTGTTTTTTATTCTTTGTTTTTGTGGCGCTTGCGATCACTTCTAGAAAGTTTTTGTTTTGTAAAAAATAGTTAAACAAAAAAATCACTTAATAACAGACCGATCGACCGCACGACTCACTGACCGATTGACGCTTAAAGCACTCTTTGCTTGACTAGCGACACTAATTGATAAACGATAGAATCGTATATATGTATTTAAATACGCGTTTGTGTGTGCGCTTCTGTATTTATACACATTGGGGATGATCAACAACCTCTTAAAACGATCACTCTGACGTATAAGTGTTGTATAAATTAAGTATACGCCTCAAGTGTGTTGTTAACAGCCTTATCTTTATAGCTTGACTATTTTATTTTTCATTTTTTCTTTATCTTTTTAATAACTAAACAAACAAACCCACTCGCTCCCCTATTATAAAAGGGTTGTAGAGTTGTTAACACACATATAGTTATTACACTTAGCAATCGTTTTACGGCATTGTGTAAAAAGATAATATGATTATAAGTCGTGTTTCATATTTTTCTTTTGATTGTTTACTGGGGAATTTTTTTTTTATATAAAAAATATTAAAATCTACGTTTTGCATTATCTAATGATTGACTTCCGTAATTTAAATGAAACAACTTGATTATGTAAATATTTATTCTATTACTTATGAATAAATGTGAAAAGTGTAGTTAGTATTACAAAATATGTTGCGCTCATTTATATTGCGTTTTTCCATATGTGTTATTATAGATGAAATCCGGTGCAAATTTATGAGACCTTTAATACGTCATTCGTATTGTTTTTTTCGTCAAATTAAAACACTTAAGATATTGACAAAATCAATACATAGATTAGAATAAAACAGTAAGTAGGTCAAGATTATATATTAACTAACTATACAACTGAGTAACTAAATAACAATAATTTCTTGGTAAATTTTGCGAAAACAATTTTTTTCAAAGCAAGTAAAAGACACAATACGATTTACAAAGATTTTGCTTTTGAATATTTTTTCATATTAAAGAGAAAAAGTATTAGATAAAAATAAATAAACAAACAAAGAATTAAAAAAAGGCTGAGATGATTTTTATACCCCGTACAATTAATATACATTTTTAATGTTAATAAAATTTGTTTTAATACTTTTTTAAAATAGTAAACCTAAACGACCTTGTCATTTGTATAGCAACGTGAAAATAATACGAGCGCAGCTAAATAAATCATTTTAACAACAACTACAATATAAAACTTTATACATTTTTATATTCCTTTTATGAATTCTGTTAGTTATAGAAATATGTACAAATTTATTCGTAAGGTGCTGTTAAAAGTCCAGTCAGCTTTATTTTTGCTTGTAAACGAGCTGTCAAACTTTATAAAATGCTCCCTTTACACTGGCAGGCTCTAAATGTTTAACTTCATATATAAAAGATCACAATTTATTTTCGCTTAAGAACAATTACACTATAACTTATAATATAAAAACTTTAGTTTATTTGTAATAGGGTATTCGTACAAGTTTAAATACATTAAACTAAAAGATAAGTTAAACAAAAGCTGATAAGAATTAGAAAAAAAGACCTCTAAAATAATAAAGTAAGTTGCTTTTTTTTGCATTTTTTTATACATATGTATAAATTATTAACAATAAAAAAGGTAAATACAAATACCAAACCCTAACGAAAAGAAAACTATAACGAGAAGTATGCAAACAGCCAGCACTTGTATATTAATACAACTGCTCATAATTATAGATACACCTTAAAACACTGTCGGAGATTTTTGGTTTTAGAAAACTTGATTTTACAAATTATAGACAAGTTGTACACATTGATTGCTAAAGTACCACAATAGTGTCACATTTCTGCTGGACGCTTTTAATTAATAAACAAAAATAAATTACTATAAAAATGTATAAAAGTTAGTTTTTAATGACTTGTAAACAAAACTATTGCACCTTCCTCAAGAGGAAGCAATTTATTTATACATTTTTAAAACTAAATACACTCACACACAATATCAATAAAGATAAAATTGGGTGCAATTCTAAGAGATAATTTTTTTTTTGTTACACATTGTTGTAAACCTGTTGCTAATTAACAATGTATTAAGTATTTTAAATAGAATTTGACAGAAAACAACAGAACGATAAATAAATAAACTTAACTGCTTGATTAAAATCTACTTACATTGCATGTGCCAGCATCTCCAGATGACGTTGTTCAAGCGTATTTTATCCTTCCACCGCAAACGAACACCCTTGAAATGATTCCATTTTGGCGAAGTTAATTTTTGACTAAAAAAAATATGTATAAAGATATTTATTAAGTATTCATTTGTGACAAATAAAAAACATAAAATTAAATTTAGAAAATATATAAAAAATTTAGCAAAATTTGCTTTTAATGGTCCCTAGTTTAGAGGAGCGAACATTTAGAACTCTCTTGTGTTTCTTCATTCGCGTTCACACAGACGAACATGTTTTTGTTAAAACCACACAAAACAACAACAAAAAAGAAATAAAGCAAAGTAAATGTAAACAAAGCGCATACCCAAGTACCGAACACAAAAACGATTATCTCTTCCCCACCCGTAATATGCTCCTAAACTAAATGTTTTCCTATCAAATGTTCGCCAGTCTAAACTCTGACATAGCAATAAAAAAGTCAAAAACAAATTGTTGCCAATTTAAAACAAATTAAATATAAATTTCTTGTACATTTTTTTTAATGGCTTCAAAGCGAATTCATTTAGTAAATTTCTTTATAATTAAAATAATAATTAAATTAATAAAATAATATAAACAAAAGATTCATCGTATGGACAGGGACCAGTGTTGTCATATTGGAAGATTTATCTTTTTTTTGCTAGTTTTTTGAGTTGCAAAAAAGTTTTTAAGTTTTTTTTCTAAAAAAAAAAGTTTTTTGAAAATTAAAGTAGCATACACAAAGTTAAGTTTATCAATAACTATTTGTAGCTTTAGTTAATGTTTCCATAAATTATTTAATCGATGCAATTTTTTTCTTTTTACAACTTTTTCACTGCGATCAGGTACAGATCAAAGACTTGAAAAAAATAACAGAAGTTGTACAAGCTTATTAACTTAAAAGAAATAACTTTGAAATTAAATAGGACAATGTACAAGTTATACCTCTATTAGCAATTTTTATATGTATATGTACATATCGCTCATTTACTAAAAGAACGTCATAACTCAAAAAAACTTGTTTTGCAGAAAATGAGTTTAAAGTTTTTAATTTACATACAACTCAGTGAAAACGTTAATACTGACATAAAGCCTCTGTTGCTGCAAAAAATTGAACTTCTTCTGAGCCAGCCGAGAAATCGTACTCAAATAAAAATGGCAATGAATTATCTTTCAAAAAAAAGCCAAATTCTTAGGTATCAATACCATTTATGTATCTTATTATGTTTTGTTTTAATTTATAGTTATATGCCATTAAAAAAACACGCTTTTTTTCACGGTAACATTGTTTATCTTTGCATCTTTTTAAACATGTATTGCTGTATCAAATCTTATATTAAGGAAATAAATATATGTGAAGCCCATTTGGGCCAAAAGGTCCAATTTTTTTCAAATATATCTGTAGTTTATCTCAAAGCTGCTAAACAATAATTTTTTTGTGTAAAAAAAAGAAGACAGTCGTCTTTTTTTTTGCTTATATCTCAGCCAGTTATTGATGGCTCTTGCCAGTTTTCAATACCGATTTTCTCGAAAGTTTTTCCTATGGGAGCAACGAAAACTTGATTTCAACCAACACACTGACAGACGGCTAGAAAGACGGATGGACATGGCTACATCGACTTCCTTAACTATAAGGATCCAGAATATATATACTTTATGGGGTTGCAAATGAATATTGTAGAAATTACAAACTAAATGACAAACCTATATATACCCCTGCCACATGTGTAAAGGGTATACAAATAAGAAATTTTAATTCGCCTGTTTTTGCTATAAATATGGAAAAATAAGTTATTAACCATAAACTAATGTCACGGTCACATTAGTCAAATATTTTCTTAAAAAAAATAAACGTTTGACACTGTTTGCCCTTAAAAGAGTTTTTGAACATTAACCCCCATAAATTTTTATTAATGAATTTTATTCTGGCTTAAAGTTCTTATATGTATTTTGAAAGAATGTTATTATTTTATTTAAAAATTTAGTTTTACCATATGAAATAAGCCGAGTGGAATGCATTTTCGAAACCAGCTACGATTTTATCGTCAGCACATTCTCAACATATCACACTTTCAAAATACATATAAGAACTTTAAGCCAGAATAAAATTCATTAATAAAAATTTATAATAAATAAGTTCAATAAAAAATATATGAAAATATGACAATTATTAACCCCCATATGTATAATGAAAATAACACACTACGTGCTTATACACTACGTATTACGAGCTGCCAACTAGAGTGCCGTTTTACGTTAGAAGTTCTTTGAAAAATGTTCATGTATAATAAACTTTTATCGGCTGCTAAATTTTAAAAAATCAACTCTGAAAGTTAGCGAAGCCTTATTGGAATGCAAAAAATTGGCAGCATTTTAGCAAAGACAATAACTATTGGCCCATAATCATAGTCACAAAGTAAAGTCGATTCTTCTTAAGAACGATTTTAAAGTTAAAACCTTTTATTAACTATTTCGCTATTATAGACAAAAATAAAGTATGTTTTAAACTAAATCAGCTTTAAATGGGAGACACATCTAATAGTAAAATGTTTTCATACAAACTGTACAAAATATGAGCAAGTGGTAACTTTGATCAGCTGATTTTGTGTATTGTTGACGAATGAAAGAAATAAGAAATGCGAACATTGAAAAAAAATAATTTTTATTGTGTAAAAAAAGTAAAAAAACAACATTAAAAGGACTTATTGACCTTTTTTAAACATATTAATGTATAAAAAAAATTATGGAAGCAATGCGGGCTGCTGTATTTTGCAAAAAAACTGGAGTTAAAAAACGAATGAAACAAAAAAGAAGAAATAAGAAATGCCAACATTTAAAATAAAAAAACTTTGTTATTGTATAAGTGTTAGGTGAGTTAAAAACAGTTACAGCTCATTTTAAGTTAAAAGTATATTTTAACTCGTTTATAGTATACAAAAAGCATACTTTTTTCAGAAGTATACTTAATAACTCTTAAAGTACACTTTGTTTATGACTATGATTATGGCCAATTGTCTTTAATTTTAGCTTAAATCATCCCTGGATTTTTTTATATCGATTTTTCCCTCCATAATACTGAATAGCTGTTTTATACAAGTTGGCAAAATTCGGCAGCTCACTATAACAAGAGTTAAATACTTTGCAATCTACAGTTTGTAATTGTATAACAATTCAACTCTGTTTTGACTTCAAGCCAATTTTTCCTTATATATATGGCCGTAAGATTTTTACAATGTTAAATATACATTTCTAAATAAATTAAGAAATTTAAAAATATGCTTTTATGTGGTTACATCTTTTTTGTAAAATATTTTGGCAAATGCATATCTTAAACCTATTTATCAATTAGATGTAAATGGACCATAATAATATGTTGATTATAAATTTACGGTGGCCTTTCTGCTTGATTTTTTAGCACGCATTTTTAGGTAGAGAGAAATTAATTGATAATTTAAATTAAATAATTTGGACAATTTTTTAAATTTTTGAATTTTGGATAGATTCAATAACGTTTAAAAATGTTGAATAATAATGTTTAAATAAAATATATCTAAAGTAATTGTAAATATCATTTTCAAAACTAAATTCTTTTGTTAAGGAGGATTTTTTCCAAAGACTTTTGTTGTTTCTTAAGTACAAAAGTATTTAATTTACCATCCCTGAAAAACGTTGTATACATTGTATGACTGCAAAAAAATAAATAAATTCATACTTGCATTCACGTTGCAACGGTATAAGCATACAAACATACATACATATGTATATCAAACGTATATCAAACCATAACATAATGTATGCACTTATGTATAAACAATGGAAAAAATGCTGACTTGGGTATAATATTTATTAAAAAAAAATAAATCATAACAAAATATCCAAAAACAAAACTCTGAATGTACATAAATATACATATTCATTTTTTATATTGTAAAAAAAAGTTTAGCTTAAATTTGTAATAAAAATCAAATCACGCTCTAAACATGTGGCCCATGGAAAATATATGTATAAAAACTGAAAATATCTTAAGAATAAAGGATTTGTCTGTGTATGTTTTAACTTACCTGTAGGCTAAATTCATGCATTTGAACAGTTTCGTTAGGGATGTTTCAATTTCCAAATGAGAAGTGATTAAACCTTGTGATTCGCTGTTACCATAACGATTTTGTTGTGTTACTTTGCGTGGTACGTATAATTGTACCTCCATGCAGGTATTAGGCTCGTCGTCTGCTTTCGACAGACTAGGATCTTCGGGATCTAACATTTTAATTTCACTATCATCAAGATCATCTTGGGCTTCTTCGGCCTCAAAGGTTGAGACCATAAATTGACCAGAATGTATAGATTCCCGTTCAGCTTTGCCGGAAATTGAGGCCACCGACGAATTGGAATCATTTGAAAAGTTGCTGGGGGCTGTCAGTGTAAAACCACTTGAAATAGAATTTGTCGAAGAAGAAGGTGCCACCACAGATGGTACCGCATTATTATTTACTATATTCATGCCTAATAAATTGGCAGCAGCTGTACGCGGATAATTATTAAATTTGTTAGACATATTTAACATCATGCTAGTTTCCAGTCTTGCTTAATGCCCAAAATGTATTTGAATAAAAAGCTACGGTTTCAAAAAATTTTTTTTTTCGATGCACACGTTTGTATGTCGTAGATGCGCGCGCTTAAAACACCCAATAAAATAAAATGTTTATCGGCAGTTAATTTAAAAAAAAATATATTCTTTGATAATATAAAACTTTATTAAACTATGCGAATATACACATATGAATGTACATAATTTTATTAGTGGAATTAATTATCAAGGCTTTATCATTATTAACACCATCATCACATTCACAATTACGGTTATAATCATATTCGTTGTAGTTATTTATTTGTATTATCGTTATAATACATTTAAGTATGATAAGAAATGTAATAAACTATTCACACTATTTTTTTTACAAATATTACTTTTATTGTTATCAAGACTTAAAACAAATTTTAAATGATTTTTTTGCTGCAAAAATTTATACGAAAAACAAGATACATTTTTATAATCTTTAAGACTATTACAGCTTATTGTTTTGTTGCGTTGCAGTGACAGTAACAGCGACAACCAGTTAAGCGTTTGAGGTGACAAAGGCAAAGAATTATAATTATTTATAGTTTTTATCATTGACTTTATTGCAGTTGTAGTTTTTATAATTTTGGTTTTGGTTATTAACGTTGTTAGTTGTGGGATGGGTGGCGATGATATCTTTTCCATTTCACAATCAGCACTAAACTTTAACGTTTGTAGCAGGCAACATTAACTTGAATTTGTTTTTTTTTTATTTAAAATTTAAAATTATGCACTTTTGCCTGTGTTATTATAGAAATATATGTATGTATGTATATGTGTGCATATAAATTTTTTTATAATTTGCTTTTTAAGTGTGTATTCTCTCTGTCTTTGTTCTTGATTTAGTTTTGGTTTTTAATTATCCGTATTTAAATATAAAAGACTCTTTTAATTACACTCTCCCACTCTCTTGTATACGCATTGAATTTTTTTCTTATTGGTCAAAAACAATTTGAATTTGTTATCAGTAGTGTTTTTGTTTTCTTTATTATTATTATTATTAAATTATCTGCCAGTATGTATATAGGTATGTATGAATGTATGTATGTGAGTTCATTTCAGAGAAAGAGTCATGTTGATTGTATACTTCAACTATAAGATTGACTTGAGAAAATGAAGAATGTAAAATAGCAGCACAATAACAATCAAAATAATAAGTTAACTAATCAATTTTTAGTGTAAAACCAAATCTTTATAACTACATACATACATAAATATGTATAGATATATATGTACATAGTACGTTAATAAATACATACATATGCATGTATATAAAGGAATAAATAAAACTAGAAAAAGGAGTTAAGTATGGTTTATTCCTCAGATTTTGGCAAAAAATATACAATTTGAGAAGTATTTTCTTATAACAATACACAACACAATTGTCTGTACATACACACATACTTATGTATGTAAATATGTATTTTCTTAAAATACAAAATATTCAAGGAGTTAAATATTCTGGTAACATTAAAAACATTTAGGCCCAAATTTACTGTCATTAGTTATCTAATGGCAATGGTTTAGCCAATGATGTTTTATTCATAACTTTAAGTTTGCCATTAGCTGGGCACCAAAAACCAGTATTAGTTAAACAATAGATATCATTTTAGCTTACAAATAGTTGACTTATGACTGTGAATTTCGGACTTAAAGATCCCACAAAGCGATGAGTGTTTGCTTTTGTAAAAAAAGTAAAAGAAGGCATAAGAGAAAAAATTTAATAAAATAAAGCAGAAATGGCAGGGATGGCAGAGTTAACAAAAATACACTTATTATGGAACAATAAAAATAATGGTTGAATTTTTAACGCTGCAACTTAAAATAGGTTTTTTTGAATAGGCGATGAAGGTTTGTTCGGTTAATATAAACTTTATGTAAGTTTTTAAAGTAAAAATATTAATTCCAATATTATAAAAAATAATAGTTTACAGAAAAAATACAAATTATTTAAACTTCACCAAAAAAAGAAAACAAATTTTGAGGTATTGGTGTTTCTTCTTTTTAATATTAATAATAGTAAGATTTTAATTAGGAGATTCAAAACCAGGTACCTGTGTTTTTACTTTTCAAAAATCGCAACGGTTCTGTATAGTTTATAAATTCAGACAACCCGACAGACTGGTTTTTAAATTCGGTTACCCAGGGTTTTAACAGAATTGTTTTAATTTCAAGGTTTTTTTGCAATTAGGATTAAGTTAGTGTTACTTTAAACTTTTATAAATTTTGTCTGGCCAACAAAATGCGATTGATATTTTCTTTCGAATAAATATATTTTAAACAAAAACAAAAAGTTTAAATTTGATTTTTTTTTAATATACCTACATATGTACATAGGTATATATTCGAAAGAAAATATCGTTCGCATTTTGTGGGCCAGACAGTAAATAAATGTTGTTTAAACTTTGTGTGTTATTTAAAATAAAATTGGTTACACAATTTTTTTTCGTATAAACGCCATTCTTTTTACTGAGAACAATTACTGTTTCTTGTTGAAAAAATTTAAAAAAAATTTGTTCCTGACACTGGTTGAATTAAATGTATTTTCGAAACCTGCTAGTCTCATCATCAATACTCTTTTGTTTGATACTTTAACCGTTACATATGTATATGTAAATATCACCTAATTATATTCCGTTTTTCGAAATAGAATCGTTGAATTATAATATTTTTTCCTGAAATTTAAAAATATTCTAATTAAAAGTTTGATATTTTTAAAGCTGTGTAACGAGGTGGAGACAGTTTTTTTATAGCCGAAAGAATATTGAAAAATAAAACACTGCATGTGTGTATGCATAGGTATGTGTACAACAAAGAGAATAACAACAAAAATCAGTTGTCACTTCACCCACAATAAAACGATATGGGAAATGGCATAAAGTAATAAAAATAAACAATTTAACTAGTGATGCCAATTTAAAGTTAAATTCCCATAGATGTTGTAATAAAAAGGTTTTTTTTTTAACTTTGACATTAATTAAAAATAGGAAGTAAAATAGACAGTGTCTATTGTAGCCACTACAACGGGTAACTACTTTGAACGATTAAATTATTTTAAAAAAATAATTTAAGAGCGTAAATATTACATTTAAACCAATTTTTTTAATTACACATTTTTACAATTTAAAATATAAACCTTCTATTTTAGAATGAGAAAGAACAATTAATTTCAATTGATTTTAAGTTATTTTTTAAAATTTAATTTACATACATACATACCTATATATATATACATACATATGTACATATCGCGCATTTGCTGCAAGAACGGCATAACTCAA